>JAPYZR010001819.1:0-19556 GCA_030522945.1 Trichopria nigra
TCATTAGTAAAATCGAAAAAATATTACTAATTCAATAGTAAAATGTTGAACTACTAATTGAAAAAGTAAAAATTCTACTAATTCAGTTTAAGAGAGCACCGAATTGGAATAATATGATTCCTTAACCTCTGTCTTTAAGAACTCACTCGATGTCAATATATAAGAAAGAAGCAAAAATCCCTCAAAAACATTCTTTTTTATCATACTGATGAAGTAGGGCATTGTGTCTAATCCGGTCTAGGACGTAGCAAAACAATTTACGGGGAGGGTAGTACCCCTTAATTTCAACCCCTTAATTTAATTATCTCCTTTATTTCAATTTTGTTCGCTATACTCTATTTTAACCGTTTCACTCGTCTGTTATGAAAAATTAAAATAAGGGGTTCCTGATGTCTAAAGTTGCATTCATCATAAATTGACGGTATTGTTCTATAATCTCTGACACGTATGTTTTCGGTTAAAAAAATTTGTCCCATTTCTGTTTTCAGGTACTACGCAAACTACTGCAGGGGTGACTGCGCGGATGGTCACCGGACGCCGGATACATTTCCGAATTATTACACTCACGTGATCGAGGAGTACCGTAAGATGGATCGACTGGCCGGCATGCAACCGTGCTGCGCTCCTCTTAAATTCTCGTCGATTTCGTTAATCTATTACGGGCCAGATTCTAATATCATCAAGAGGGACTTGCCGAAAATGGTGGTCGATGAGTGCGGATGTCCCTAAAGCGGAAGTCCCCGCTCGAAACTGTCGCATATCCGCCCGGGCGTCGCGCGGAATTGTATTATATAAAGAAAAAAAAAAAACAAAAAAACAAAAAAACAAAAAAAAAACTAAAGAAAACAAATATCGAAGCAATTTTTTAGGTGGTGCAGTTGATGCGGATTGTCCGCGAACAAGTGGAAGCGGCTGTTCTTCAAGGTCGGCCATTGGGGACCACCTGATGGTGTATCTTCGGCTTGGATCTCACTTTGGCGTAAGCGCAACGGGCGTCGTAAGTTACGAGAACAAAAAACAAAAAAAAAGAAAAGAATTGTCGACGTGGTATAGTCAAATTTTCAGCCGAGCAATCGGATCGCGAGAGATTAGAATAATCTAGAGAAGCTCGACGCGATTCGCTCGCGACGATCCGATCTACTAGCTAGGATAATGAAATTATAAATGCTTGCAAAGTAAGGAGGAACGAAAGCGATGCGAGCGAAAGGTACGCCGGATGTAAACGATAAATCAATCAAAAGTGACGGACGTGGTTTAAGGAACAAAGGCGTTAGTGAAAAATTCGGAGAAAACACGCGTCGTGACGGTGGAATAAGGTATATAGAAGCAACGGAAATAGCAGATGGGGATTCTTACCGAGAGCTTAGTCATTTTTTATTAGTTGCGAATCTACTTCACGAGTATATATGTATATACGAGGTGATTTATCCGAATAACCATATGGTGTATGTATAGCATATGCGCGCGCGTATGTATGCATAAACGCAAATATATAAAGGTAAAGGAAAGCGGTTAAGGTTTAAGTGTAAACAATGAAACTCAATCTAATTGCCTTGTTTTTTACGCGAAACGTATGAAAGTATCGAGTAACGATTTAAAACAAAGTCCGGAACACTATTAAACAAAAAAATCTCTATATATATAAATATATATATATATAAATATATATAAATATATTATATATATACGCGCGCTATAATGACAAAAGAAAAATTCGAGCGCGTCGAGGGCGGAAGAAAGATACTTAAAGAGTTCAAAGGCTAAGAGAAAAAAAAATACTAGTAATTATATTATTAATGAACAAAAAAGGAACCTAAAGAGTAAGGCGGTGTAACGTGTAAGTTTTGAAAATTTTACAAAGCATGTTGAATTACCCGATATCTCAAAGACCGAGTCTGTACACTTTAAATGATCTTAGGGCATTCCGTAAGTTAGTTGAACTTATACATACGAGAAAAAAAGCTAATAATATATTGAATTTAAAAATAAAAAGATAATAAATAAAACGACGAAGGAGAGGGAGGAGAGTCGAGCATTTGGTGATGTCCGAATAACGAGTGACGAACTTCGTATTTCGAAAGTCGGCGAAACGATACATCCCACGTGGATCTGGACTGCTGGGTGACTCACGACGGTAATCTCGGTGCAAGGAGGAGAAACGACGAGAACAATACAATTAAAAACAAAATAAAATAAAATAACCACGTGACAATAATGAAAGTGTATTACGCACGCTTGCATACGCGGCGTCCGCGATAGGGCTGACTGATTTTCTCGATTACTGGATTGGACACGGATCATTTTGGCGAAAATTATCGTATTTTTGAGCAAACGATTTCAAATTTTAGCAGACGAATGGCAAATTGCGGATCGCACTACGAGAGCTTGAAATGCTAAGGATGAAGATGCGGACGGCAAAATACGTTCAAGGATTGGCAACCATGAAGACGAGGCTTTACGGGAAGAAAGGATTTAAAAGCGTTTTTAAAGGTATATTCAATTTTGTGGGATAGTTTGTTGCCCACGCAGCCTTACTGGGCCTTATTAAGGTATTATCGCATCACTACTAAATTACTGTTAAATACACTGAAGAATTACAATATTTACGCTACTTCCAATATCCCCATGCTGGTAAACCTAAAAAGTTCCATCGACGAGAAAGGGATTCGAGGGCCGATTCGAGGCGGCGAATCGATTTGGGAGGCGTATCCGTCGGAATCATTGCGCCAAGTGTCAATGTTGGATTTGTCAATGCGGGAAAGATAGAGCGACTTTAAAGTTACCAGCAGGTAAAGAGGGAAATCGTTTTTCAGCTACTAGCCAAGAAAGGTCAACTATTGCGTCCAAGTGAAAACAATTGAAAAGACTTTCGAGTACCCTAGCGTAACCGCGCCACTGTATCGTTAAGATTGTTTGTTTTTGGATTAAAAAATAAATAATAATAATAAAGTCAATGAAGAGACTGGGAGGTAGAGTCAATGAATACCGCTGAAACAGCGTTACGAGAAAGTAAAATGCAAAGCCTTTATCAGCCCGAGGACTGTGTTTGCGGAAATCACCCATCACGTATAGGAACATCCTGCTCGAAATATTTCTTATGTATAAAAGCGGAACGAGAACTATTAAAAGTTAAAGAAAATCTACGTAAATCTATTATTATTAATTCCATGGCTTTTCGAATAAACGGACAAAATGCTATACGAAACAAATCAGCACAGTACTCTCCGTATTTAAGGGAAAACTCAGCTGAGTAAGGTTAATCCATTATTCGTATAACGTTAAGGAATATGAAAGTGATATTAATCCGTATATCGAACGAAGTTGATTGTCGTTTCAAACGAGGAGTGTCTTTCTTTCGAGGTCAGCTGGAAAATGAAGGAATGAAACAAAAAAAAAGAGTGGACAGATGAAATGACGAAGAGGCGATTGCAACGGACGAACAGTTGATGCGAGAAATGCATATGATGTGATCAGCTTCAATCGTGTTTCTTTCTATCTCCGTTGAACATTTCGTGAGGTTGGCAATATCGCAATTTTCCGTCGCTTGACTTTTCCAAAGTTCTAGACTCTATATACTATCAGAAATTGTGAATCTGATTCTTGACCACCCAATCGAAGCAGACCGAGCGAAATGTCCAATGGGGATCGTTCATTTCTTTGATCACTTTTCTGTCCTGACGCAGTATCGATCTCAGGTAAAAGGTGCGGTTGAAACTCGAAAAACTTGATAGGCGGATTAAATTGTAACGTGTATAAATATGTACAGGGGCTCACAAGTTTAGGATTTTTCTCGATATCACACAATGATAATGATATACGCGCGTAACCGTAAATCGGATGAGTTCCCGAGGAGCTTGAAAGAGTGACAAGAGAGTTAGAAAAAAAAGGGAAACTGGGGGTGGTCTGAAAGGAATTTAACGTTGCAATAATTAACCACGCTGGTGTGGAAACTTTTTATGGTATAATAGTATCACTGGCTTTGAGGTTAGGTCCGAACGAAATCTCGAGACCTCCATATGTTCTCGCGCCACTTTCGAGGTGTCGTTAAAGGACGGTAAAGCTGTAAAGGTAAATAATAAAGCAAATTTCATTATTGCGATAAAGTGCGAAAGTGCGAGAATGGCGAAGTAAGTGCGAGTGCAGGAGTGAGAAATGTTGTAGGCTAGAGCGAGAGATCGGAAGAGCGGGATAGGAGTAGCCCTATGTTCCACGTATATAAAGTCACGAATGTTCTCCTCGAGAACGAATCGATATCGTTTTTCTCTAATTTCTGCATTTTCCGTAAGTTATATGTTATTCCTTTCTAACGATTGCGCGACGTCGAGAATCATCGATCGCATTCGATCGTTCCAAGTACCTCGATAAAAAAATGTATTCACGATTACGTTCCTTATTTTTACATAATATACCTATCAATGAACTATATCATGCGACATGGGTTAAATAAATCGTGAGTTTTTGTCTCTCAATTTGCAGGACAAGGGATTGCATTACGACGGATGCGAATTATAAAGTATAAAAACGAAAAAAATACACATCCTCGACGTTTATTCTCCATTATTTACTCTACGAATCTATCTATCCATGGAAAGAGTGAAGTAAGTAGGGAATTATAAACTGAATTTTGATGAAAGAGTGCAAGAGGGTGAAAGGGGGGCGACAAAGCGAGAGGGCGAACGAAAGGGAGAGAGAGAGCGAGAGAGAGAGAGAGAGAGAGAGAGATTGAGAGCATGAAAATTTCAAAATTATACACTTCCCGGTATATTTAAAAATAATCATAGAATTACGAAAGATTCGACACTTTGTAACGATAACGGGGGAGAGGGGGGGGTTAACAAATTATTATATTTACCTTCTAATGTGTAATTTTTACTAGCGACAACTTCGACACCGAGACTAGCTTCGATTTTTATAATAATTATAATATACATACATAATAATATAACGACAATAATAAGTGACGATATCTTCTTTCTTAAAATAAAACTGATTTCTTGCTTCTCGTTTTTCTCCATCATCAGCCGCATGCGTCTTGCACGACATCCGACCCTGCAGTTTAGTAACCTCCCTCCTATACAAATACTAACACTTTGTCCTACAGCGCTAGAACATGCATCGACCTATCGGCGCTCTATACGAAATGAGATCTACCGTATAAGCTCCCGCAGTATTGTTAAAAGGTGAATTGGGTACTATCGTTAAACGACAGAAATTATTCAACACTCGACTATCCCCCCACCTTTTCCTTCTTTTTATCGACCTGCTGTTCGTATGATTGATCGCTAATTTTACCTTACCTGGTCTGATTATGTAACTTTCTACGCCTGTGAGGATCAAGATGGCCAAACAATGAAGTAAGTAATTAAAAAATTATCAAACGATAATTGAGTTACAATTGCTAAATACTCTAAAGTTGCAAATGTACAATATTTCTAAGTAATTGATGGATTTATTGTCATATTTTATTTATTTGGTTACTTTTAGTTAAATTCTTTTTTTTATCGTTGAAACAAATGAACATTAAAATCTCAATTTAAAAATGTATATTTTGATAAAAGTAGTTAGTAACGTAAAATTTCTACTCAACTGGATACCATTTTTCCAACCGTTTGGAACCTCTATGAAAATAAAAATAATCAATAACCTCAAGAAAAATATAAACCGGAAAATATAAGTACCTAATAAGCATAATTTATATAATTGTGTAACAGTTACGTAACATTTTTGAAAATGTTATATATATCAATTCTAACAAATTTTAAATAAATGACCTTTCAAATATCTGGTTTTAAAAAAGGGAATTTTTGTTTGTCGTACTTTCGTCGTTATCATTTGATATGTATATATATATTCATTGTTTATTCATTTTATTCCATATAAATAAATAATATTAAAATATATATTTCCTACTTTATTAATAGTTTATTCAAAATTGCTGCGCCGATTAAAATATTTCTGTGTTGCATTACTTTCATGCCACTAATAAATTATTAACTGCTATTTAAGGGTTCACCTCACCTTGGTGGGTGAAAAAAACTCGATATTTTTCCACTTTCTTGAGAACATAAGTATGTCAAATAACGTGTAAAAACTGCTAAACGATAGTTAAAATTTTAACGAGGTTATAAGTGATGAAGGGGAGCTTCATATATGGGACTTAAAATTATCGCTATATATATCAGATTGTCATCATCTTTGCAAAATATAATTAACTAATTATTTTGTTTGAAATTTGTTTTGCTCGGCTTTATGACTATTATTTACTTTATGATTGTTGTATTTAGCGCTAAAACGCACCTAACTATAGTTTTAAATATTTTTTTTTTTTAATTGATCACTCGGAACGACGGAATAGTGTAATGTCAGAAAAGTGACGTTTAAAAAGGTTCCTCTCAGGGACTTACAGAATAGCTTATTAAGTATAAATGTCGTCTGGAAGCAAAAATAACATTTTTTTCTTAATCTCTGTGCTAATAGCTAAGTACCTATATATTGATAAAAATATTAAATTTTTTAAAGAAACGACGACCTTTTAAGAAAGTGTCACCGATTTAATATCATATATTAAAAAGGTATCGTTAAAATTTCTCGCCAATCGGTTAAAAATTGTTTTGCTGCAGCCGATTTGAAAAACATATAATTAAAAAAAAAACGCGTCAAGTAGTGCCATCTAATACTTTTATAAAACTGAAATTTTCAATGACATTAATTTATCATTAGTCTGCGAATCCTAGAACAAAATACAGTTTTTTTGAAAAAACATAAGGGCGCGAAATACATAATTTCCTACATTCTGATACAGAGAGACTTTCTTGACTTCGAGTGATTTATATAAACATATATATTTTAACAATTACTTTTAACAGCATCGATTATAAGCCAATCAAAAAATTACTTTGAAAAAATCGTGTTCTGGCATAAGCAGTCTGTTTTTATAATTTCTTTACACATTCTTTATTGGCATTATTCATAAATGATAAATAAATAGTCAAACATTCATTTTGAAAAATTAGTAGTAGTCTTTTATTTTTGATAATTCGAATTTTTGTCTTGATCACGAACCAATGGAAAAAATGGACCGTGTACGTAAACAATTTTCTTCTGTTGGTCCAGTTAGTTTTGATCTCCCTCCAGGTAAAATGAATTCAATATAAAAAAATTAAAGTTTGTGAATTCTCTATTGTTAAATTTCACTGAATTTATATTGTCAATAAAGTTCGTTTTGGATGGAAATGGCATATAGTTGACAAAATTTAAAAGAAAAACGGGCATTTTCAAATGTTATCGTGTCAAACATGATTGCTTGTTTATTTACGTTTCTTATTTCACACATATCTACACTCATTCATTTCACATATCTATAAATGAGCCATTTAATTTGAAATAATTAAGTTTGATCTACGATGGACGCGTATATTCATGAGATATTAAATTTTTCAAAATTGATATTTTTTAATAAAATAATTTCCTATTCCTTTTCTTTTGCTTCTATTAATCTATAATGTCAACGAGACCGTTTTCAGAAGTCGAGATATATATCTGATTTTCTAACCTTCAATCTTGATCAAATATCCATGTTTCAGGACGTAATGCACTCATGGATATTCGAAAATCAACTATGAAAAAGTATAGCATGCGACATTATTTCGAATTTTACTGATATTGTGATTTTGGTAAAATGTACGTTTTATTATTTATCATTTTTTTATTTTAACAATTCATATCGATATGCATCTACTTACTGAATGATAATAATCTGTTCTTCGATAATATATTTTTCCATGCACCAAAGTGAAGTGTTTATATTATATATATATCACTTGCATTCGATTTAATCTCAAATTTTTCGATAAAGGTGTGGGTAGGGGGGGGGGGGTTGCTTTTTAACGTATTGCCAAGTTCAATACTTCGGTCCAACCTGCGGTATGATGGAGAAGTTTTGAAAATGTTCATTTTTAATTTTGAAATTACCCATATTGTTTATCCTCTATGTATATATAGAATTGCAAGTTGCTGAAAGTCTTTCAATTTACAGAATTATAATGTATATTTTATATTTTACATATTTTACTATATATTTTCCTAAAGATTACCGACATCAATCGGCGTTATATGCATCAGCATGCATTTGTAACGAAATTAATGAAAACTTTTATTTGTTAACGTAAATGATGATTTTATAGTTTTTATAATTTACAAGTATATTACTTTTTTCATTTTAATAAGGTAAAGTATAAAATGGTCTTTTAAAATGACCGTTTAAAAACCGCTTTAACTTTGAAATTTGATTTTAAAATGCATCATTATTAAGCTTTTGTAAAATACTATTAATCGTGGGCTATCTATTTTAACTACCATGTTTAAAATAGATAAAGTTACGTGAATACTTCAAGTCATAAAAGTTTAACAGCCACATCGTCGGCAACAAACTTTCTGGCCACGTATCGTTTTACAAGTAGGTTGGAATAAACCCTTAAGACTACTTGCAATTAAATACGAGTTTTCAGGTTACTGTACTTTTCCAGCAAACGAAAAAAGATTGAAATATATATTAATCAGATTTTTCATTCCGTCATTCACTTTCTTGACAGTTTCAAGCAATTCTTCTCCATATTCCTTATTTATTTCGTTTCTTTTGATAGTTTAAGGCCGTTTATGATTTAAATTCCTGTAAATATACATATAGTTTTTCAATTTATTGAAAAAAACTGTCATTAATTTTAGGTACAATTATACCTAAGTATAAGTTAACTAACTTGGATTATGTTATTCGTGTTTAATTTTTAGCTTATTCATGCGATCAAAACTTTGTATTCATATATATATATAGGTACAAATATTCACGTACATTCAAAAAATCAATCAACAAAAATTACTGTCATAAAAGAAAAACAAATGTCAATCATATTGTCAGACATTGTCAGCATTAAATACTTGAATAAACTAATCGTAAAAATTCTAAAAACATTGTATTCGTTTCACATATGTAATCTTCAGAAACGTACACATCAGCGACATCTCTGTGATTCCAGATAACTCGATGTCATTCCCCTGATTGCCGGTGAGGTAGAAATTATTCTTAACTACTGCAGATGCAATGATCACAAATGTTTATTTTACAAAAATAATAATAATAATAATAATAATAATAATAATAATAATAATAATTGTAATTATAATAATAATTCGTGTATTATACAGACCGCTTCACGAAATAAATCACTATCGTACATTTTTAACGCACTCGATGACACCGAAGTCGGGACTTTCACTGCAATATCTTATTAAATTGCACAGTGCCATACTTGCGTACAGTTTCGCACACGTTCGTTGCGTTTTTTTGTTCTTTTTCTTTTCTTTTATTTTTTTTTTTTTTTTTTTTTTTTTTGGATTGTCGATTGACGAACATACCAAATAAACAGACACTCCGAAACAATTTACATGACTATACAATAACATAATTACAACGCGTCTATGACAAACGCCAGTCCTTCGTCGCCCACCTACTACATATACATATCGATCTTCTCCCTCTGTGCCGTCGCATTTACAATAATAAATGTTTTACGCGGTCATAAAACACACTCGTAACGATGCATGTTCCGTTCGCGAGATGGAAATCGCTTCGAACAATCGTCTCGTCGAACACTGCTCAGACGTCATTCCTGACTCGTGGTAATGTAAAATATTCCTTTCGTAGTTCCTGCTACGAGTTGATGACATACGTTATCCAATCGACGGTTTTCGCCACTCTATGATAAATCCCAGGTTGCCCTGGCTGGGCACACGAGTAACCAGCTGACACGATACCTATTAGGTACCATCTTCCCGTCTTCTCTAGCATTAATGGCCCGCCGCTGTCACCCTGAAGATCACACGTGAAAATATTCGTCAGATTTTATAAACTTTGAAAGAACAATGTATAAAATTGATAATATATATGCAAAACAGAAGAACAGAAAAAATGCTATTGACATACATTTAAAATGCGGCATTGCACATACATCTTTGGTTTAGTTTATTTTAAAGTTCAAGATTACGTTCAATCGTCATACCTGACAAGAATCTTTGCCGCCTCCCCGATATCCAGCGCACATCATTTCGTCGTAGATTACGACGTTGATGCCATTCGTGCGATGCCACCTTTCACATACTCGATTATCGATTACGGGCACGTCTACTGCCTGTAACGTTTTTGGTCGGAGTCTGGAGCCTGAATATCAATTATAAGTTTCAGGAAATGGAATTTCGTAATTAAACATCGATTTACTAATTTAAGCATCGGTTAAGCGCCCACTTTAATTAGAAGTCAACATTTCTTCCTTAGCTGCTCTAGTAAGTTAAATTGGAATAAATTCCACCATTGCAATATGCATATTGAAAAAATTTCAGCCGAATCAAATGTTCACAATAAAATGAAAAAATGTTTATTTCCAATGTGACTCATTAATTTGAAAACAAAACAGATTACCACCTTCGTTGCAATGCAGTCAGATTAAATACCTGCTTGAAGCGCCCCCCAACCGGCAGCCCAACCGTACTGGCCTAGGAAATCTTCATTCTTCTCGGGCAGGCATATCGGGGCGATATGCGGCATGTAGTGGACCGGTCGATCCAGGCGAAGAACAGCGACGTCGAACCTGTAAAAAGTTAAGAAATTAATATACAGATTTCGGAATAAAAAAAAGGATCGGTCAATTATATACGACGGAAAGTAGCGCTCGTATTGAAAAGCATCATTTTGCGCCCTAGTTACGAAAAGTATACTAATTGTAATCAGGACACGGACAGACAAAACCCAGCCTATGTTTCTTAATCATCAAAACGTCAAGATGCAAAAAGCGAAAGAACCGGTTCTAGATTTTAATGAAACAATTTCATCGGCAATGGGTTATCCTAACTTTCAGTACTCGTAGTTTCAGGCTAAGCTATTAAGAGTCGGCGAGTAGTAAACACTTGTCAGTGGTCCACCATTGTCTCCGATATCTACGAATGTCGTTCCGGCTGCTAGAAACAGCATAACTTTATACGGCGCAGAGTCTCTGAATGGTTAATCGAAGAGCTCGGCTTGTTACCGCCTTGTTACGAAATATCTCCCAAATTTAAATACGTGATAAATATCTCAAAGTCGGCGAAATGTGTTTATTGCGTAACGACTACAAATTGTTGGAGAAAATAACGTAATTGGTTTCTTTCCCTATATATGATGAAATGAGAAAGATAGAGCATCGGTTCATTTAAGGAGGAAATACCTATGACTCATATTTCGATTGAATTTCTTGAACTTCGCTTCGCAGCATCAAAAAGGAAGATGTAGGATACATAAATCATCGTTATACTTTATATCCGCCTAATTACTATAGTATTACTGAAACGAAATGCAGTTAATTACCTGTCAGCTTGTGGTGTGAACTTGAAGTATGGATGGACCCGGATTTCCCTGACGCCGAACGTGTATGCTGGCAGCGACTCCGTTGCGGAATTGACGACGTAATCCCCGAGCGTAACTTGCACCTGCCTCGCGGACGCTCTAACGAAAAGAACGACAAATCAATTATCGATGCAACTAAGCGTCGGCATTCGACTGTGAAAAATGTACGTTTAAACTGACTTGGCAACGCAATGGCCGGCAGTTACGACGTGAAACCGATTTACAAGCGTGCCGCCGCATCTGCTGGATCCGATTCGAATGTACGCCTGAAAGTGAAAAGCAGTGTTTCTCTTAGTTACGAATTCATAGAACGTGGTCCCCGCATATTGCGCAACTCGAGGGGAACGTTTTGACGATTTCGTGACACTTAAAAACATTCGTACGAGTACTTTCAAAATCAGACCTGCCAAGGAAAACTTCCGAAACCAGCCTCGTCCCCGCCGACGATGCGCCTCTGGGCCGTCTGCTTCGTTGCCGATATCCCGCATTCTGCAAAAACACAATGAGAATTGATTAATGGACTGCCGAGCTGTATCGGACTATATTTATAGGAATGCGCAAGATCTGTGCACATCAACACATGATACAGATTGCAGGCTTAATATTATCGTTGTGATTTTCATTCGAAACGCACCTGACAGCTCAACCAACGAACTGACCAAATCTGTCGGGAATGTAAATGGAAATATTTATCATTAAGGTGACAATACATTGTGCGCTCGACTGACGTGCGTCGATCTCCGATAGATATAGAAGAAAGAAGAAAGTTCCAAGATCCAATATCGCACCACATGCAATATCCATACTACATAAAATTCGCTCATGCTAGAAAGAATTCCCAAAAAGACCACAGAACCAAACTCCCAATATCGTTCGCGCAACCAAAGAGAATAAAAGGCGAGCATCGCTCGCTCGGATCAGAGTAGTCTTCATGCGGGTTAAAAAGTCGATTAGAAATTGGCCCAAGTAAAATCATTAGGCGTGTGTGCTTGCGTGCTCGGTCCCCCATGAAGGAATCCAGAAATCATGCGCAATCGATTTTTGTTGTTATCCAGTAGCATCGCACCATTATCGCCGTCATCCCTTCCATTAATGTCTGATGATGGAGTGAGAGAAACTTACGGACGTCGTCAGGTGTCACCGAAGCAAAGTTATCCGTCGAGAGCGACTGCAGCTCGTCACGTGGAGCGTCAACGAGATTATAATCATTGTTAGCCTTAGCCGCGTCTTTAGTCCGATGGCAACAAGCGAACATTATTCCGCCGCAACCGCCTTGCAATGTGCCGGCCGACATCCAGCACATAAGAAAAAATTCGCAGCTCCGTCCGTCAGCGCACAACGAATCGTCACCTTTCCACGCCGGTCTTTTTTCTTTCCGCGGCTCTGCACAGAATTTGGAAAAAAAAACTAAGCAAAATTCGTCCCTGGCTGATGGCGATTTTTACATCCGAGTTCTGCGACTTCCTTGTCCGGACTCTGACGCGATTCGGGATTTAGGCCATGTCTGAGATTTTAAAGTCGACAATTTTTCTTCATCCTTTCGTGGATTTTATTTATTTGAACATCGGACAAGTAGTACTGATGTTAGAACGAGCTGAATTCATTCTCAGGTTGAAAAGATATGATCAGAATGAAAAACAGAACTGATATCTGTGACCAGATCCACAAAATCCAAAATAGTCTGACAATTTACTTTGTTTAATTGCTTTAGAAAGTGGAGAGGAATGTTGGATCAACATATGATCGAAATGAATAGAATTGTAACTTTCATTGCGGATGACTATAAGTGGCCAGTTATCAGCAAAATTTATCAGTAAATGAACAAGTGTTAAAAGTCCAGGAATAGATGAATTGGAAATGATAAATAAAGCATTCATTTCGAACCGAATACTTGTCAATGCTTCTTCTATCATTCTGAATTCTATTTCTTCAACTTTAATACTTATTCGTGAAATATTACTCCTTCTGGAGTAGAATTTAGAAAAGAAGTGAAAAATTTATCATTTTGTTCTTGTTTTTTTTTTCTCGTTTGGAAGAGTGGCATAATGTTCACTCCATGAACTTTAAAGAAGAGAATACACGATGATATTATCCTGATGGAATAACTAGTCGTAAATTTCGTTATAAATAGCTTCAACGATGATTTATACAGAAGTCTACATGTATATAGTCAACTAAATAAGTCTTTTGCAAGTCCACTAAATCATCTGTCCACAAAAACAACATTCTTTAGTTTAGAAAGATTGCACATAAGATGTGAAGACTTTGAATTCTCGGAAATGGCCTTACCACGAAATAAATTATATGTACCTTAATTAAGCAACTTACGAACTAAAGCTGAACTCTATTTCGAATTCACCCAAAAGTCAACATTGAACGAAGTACGTATGTATTCATTTTAAGGCGACTTGACTGTCTGTACTCGTAGAATTTGTGCAGTTCTTCGTTAAAAAATGAACATGTTTAATACACATGTCTATATTTGTGCGACACAATTAGGATTATTACGCGTTTAATGTAAAGGTAACAACTTAATAACTATTCACTTATCTCATTAAGTACACTTCGGTAAACCTGTGACTCGATAAGACAATAAAAATATAGCGAATCCTAACATATTAAAGAGTTACACATGTTCTGCTGGGCAAAAATGTCGAGTAGACGTGAACACTGTTCTGATTGGTTAGAAAATGCTTAGAAAGTGTTATCGTAGTATGAACAACTTTACCTAAAAATCGTTTTTTTTCATATTAAAAAAAAAAGTAGTGTAAAATTACTAAAAAAATCAACTAAAAAATTAAGTGTTTGAAAAAAATATTCTTTTTTTGCTTTATAATAATCAAACCCCTTCGTTCACGTGTATAATAATGAGTTTATTTTTCTTTCTGACCAGCAGTTTTCGATTGAAAAAAGGCAAAGGTTCTATAGGGTACCCATAATTTTCCAAACTTTCCCGAAAATTTCCAAACATTGGAGAATGAAAATTTTTGTACAGACTTTTCAAAACGTACACTATTCGATATTTTGCATTTCGTTTTAACAAAATTAAGTTTGCATGTCCAAAAATATCACTAAGAACACTTCATATATTCACGAGCTGAAACGTATGTAACTCCTTAATACGAAATAACCCTAGATGTAACGCTAAAATTTCTGCTAGGGAAGTTTGGAAAGAACAATATTTTCCCCAATAGAAAATTATAGCAGTTTCTGGCCAATTTTTTCGGCCTTTATATACATAACGTTAGGACCAGAATAAAAGACCCAGCACTGTTTTCATTCTCTAATAGGGCTCTTACTGCTCCTGCAACGTAATTAATACATTATTTTAAAATTTCTATCGCATATATATATATGTGTGTGTGTATATGTGTGTGGATATGTGTGAGTATATATTCTTTCAATGGAACAATCCGATTTAAACAAGATTTTCCTACAACTACATGACTAATAAAATATCCAACTAAATACAGCTAACCCAATCAATTTTTCTGTTAATCGTACTTTTGGTTGTAACAGCAATACGGACGTGAAACATTGGATGAAATATCATCTAAAAAGTATAGAAAATGTCTGCAAACGTTTCTCTCAATGTTCGCAATTAGCGTCGACGAAAATGAATTTCCAAGCAGGATACTTTTAGAGATATAAATGCATCCAAGCAAATAATGATCTTTAGGCATTGCAACGAGCCATCAAAGACTTTCAATTGGATTACGCGATATTTACCGAGACACTGCGCAATGCTATCGACGTTTCCATTTCTTTCCTAGACCGTAAAACGCTATTATGAAAGTCCTTCTCTCAAACACTGCTCGATTCTTTCACGGTTTTCGGAAATTGTACCTTTCGCCGGTTCTTTGATTTTTTTTTTATTGGACTTCGGAAATTTTCGAGTGTGAAACTTTCATTCGAACATATACGAAAAAACCGTAAGCAGACTTATGTGTGATTTGACATACCTGTCTCCAGCCGGGGGAATTCACTAAATATTTGCTTTCGTTGATCTGAAAACAGAGATTGTTGTCGGTTATACGAGAGACGAATGTAAACATTGAGTTACACAACTTTTAAGTACAGGTAATGTTGTGTTTTTATAATGTTTCGTATATACGTGTCAATTTATGTCGTCGTATACCTTTGACAGTCATCAACACTTTTTTTTTTCATTATTTTATATCGAGTTTGACGTAAATTTCTAAAAACCGATTCTTTCGTTACGTATTTTTAGTATGCTTTTACTTTTTAAATTCGACTCGGATTGTGATACTTATGTTTAGTTACTGATGGTGCGTTAAAGACTCGGAAACTAAAATCTAAGACATTTTCCTAAAACATTTCCATGATTTCCAATTTCATCGATGACAGCATTTTAAAAGGTTGATAGATCCATTTTGATATCAGAAACTTTATGATTCCCACTTCTACTCACTCTTACGGAAAGGTACAATTGAGAACAGCAATTTACTATTAAATTATAACAGCATTGTTCGAATTTACCGCGTATGCCAATAGGATTGAATATGATTGACTATTGAATTACACGGTCAACTGGGACATTACTATTGGCGTAAAAAGTGCCGATTAGTTCCTTACCGTACGGGTGGCCATCTTGGAACCTATCCGAGGTCATTTACATACGATAGAAAACTGAAGTATTTCATTGACTTTATAATCTTCAATGATCTCCGGTAATTTTAAGTAACAGCCTATACCAATTGATTGTTTTCGACAAGGATTTCACCGTGTTAACTGTACTGTTCCCTATACGACGAAATGTCGCAAATAATTCAAATTGCACTAAATCGTACTGTACCCAATCAATGACTTGAAATATATGAATAAGCTCATTATAGCAAATAAATAATCTTGATGTGAGTTTTATTTAAATCTTGGAAGAGATGGCTGTCAATGGCAATATTTCCACTTTAAGGGATATATACATATATCATATCAAACTTACCAGGAATACATAGAAAATGCAAATTTGAACATCGCATCGGTACGATACGACCATTCAGAGAAAATTATCGTTTTACATTATATACTGGAGTATGCGACCTTTCCCGGTGCTCCAGAAAAATGATGGATATATTACGTACCGCTGTACCTAACCTAGTTACCCTTGAAATGTCAATCGTCGCGGTCTCAATAGAGCAAAAAGCTCTAGCGACGTATTACCCCCTTTAATTCGGGAGGGCTGGTCGCGGAAAAAGTCGGCATTATTTACCTCGAAAATCTTCGTCGATATCCGAAAGCTGATTGGACTGGAAGAAGTTGTTGCTGGCTCCGTTTCCGGGAACGACGGGAAAATCGTTATCGCGGAAAATAAGACGAGGTGTGCGATGACCCATGACCGGCCCTGGATGTCGCCAGAATGACTTTTGCTGTCGCCACGACGGATATTGCAAGGGCGACAATGGCGGCGGTGGTGGCCCGTTGAAACGCACATTGGCCAGTCCAAAATTTCGACCCTGAGAAACCGGGGGTGTGTCGTAGGAAAAGACGGCGCTTGGCCCCATCGACGGAAATCTCACGTAGCGTCTTCTACGCACTAGACTCGTGTTGGAGTCCGTTCCATTGATCAGTTTGATATGGGCCGTCACCATGAGGTCCTCGACATCCCTTAATCCTGTTACCGAACTCGTCCCCAACGACGGGACACTTTCTTCCGTGGCTTTGCAGCTCGTCCGAATGCTCAGGACGACTACCATGAGAAACCAGTGACATGATTCCGTTACTATCATCGTTTTTCTGCAATTGAAAAAAAAGTAATATTCATTACAGAGTTGCAAAGTAATGAACTGAAATAGTAACTAATAAATTATTAACTAAAGTAGTAATCAGGAAATAATTCCTTGATCAGATGTATGGACCACTTGCTGATCAGGTCTGAGAAAGATAATAGACATCATACTATAATATGATTACTGTAATTTATTCGAGGAACTGAGACCTGTTACTAATCAGAGCGAATCTTGTCAAATCTGATTAAATGAAACGACTATAGGTTTGAAATAATTTTTTATGATATGGACGTAATACACAATACAGTTTATAAATACACAATACATAATACAGTTTATGGGCAAGTTCAACTTAGAACAATGTCGCTAGAAAATACGATACGATTTTTGAATCATAACAATTTATATTTAGGGTGTTTGAGTCCGTTCTCATTTACTATTCAATTATTCTGATCCAACACAAAAAGTCCTATACAAAAATATGATGCGATTGCAAATTTGATAATTCACTTTTATTGGCAGATGATTCAAGTACACTTGCATGAGGGGACAATGCCTCTACGAATAGTACAAAGAAATCAATCACCCCATGCATTGAGTATATTGTATTTTGTTTTCTATCTTCTTTTATTGGACAATAATTATATATATGAGGCATTCTATACAAAATCAATGAAGAAAGTCAATTAAGACTAAATGAAAGGTTTAAACTTACATTTAAGTAAAATTTTTCTTTTCATTCAAATTCCTGTATCTTTGAAAAAATGTAATTTACGAAAATTTGTATAGTAAATAAAAGTTTTGAATGAACTTCGCAAAATGAAAACAAAAATACAACATTTTAAAAAATGACGAAAAAAATAGTATTTTCTATTATAATTACGAAATTCAAGATGGAGGCTGCAATATGGCGGACCTCAAGAAGAAAAATTAAAAATTTCAGAAAAAAAGTACAATATTTTTAAATAAAAAAATTGTATTGTATTTTGCATAAAATTTTAAACAAATGAACTCCTGTTATTTTTTTTAATGTATACTTTATGAGAAAAAAATTATTCAAAACATTTTGACTTTTCCTAACAAATAACAACAATAAGTATATCACAATTTTTACCAATAAGAGCTTTGTTTATAATCTATAATATAGAATCCGAAATCTCTACAATTTAAAAGGAGTTTTATCTCGTAGATACCAAAAATAATTATTGACATTTTGCATTTAATAATAATTGTAAAATGTATAATTATAGCAAAAATAATCCAGAAATAGTTATATTACTATTGAGTATAAAAAAAGTTATTTAGAATTGATATGCCATAATAAACCCGAGTTATCACAAAAATACCCAAGAAATTGAGGTAATTTATCCCCTAAAACATAATTTCAGATTAATACGAAATAGGAGGTTTTAATTTATTTATATATACTTACATATATATATGTGTATATATATATGTATGTATATATAATGTACATATATATTAATTTATTCAAAAGTGCTACTAGGGTGACGATAGATTATTTATCAATTAAATTAAAACACTTCAGATTTTTAACACTATCATTATTTGCAGTAATTAATTCAATTCAATCCTGATTTACGAGAATTTCATTATTACATTCTTCAACCGTATTTACGTTTTCTCTAGAGTGCGAGTGAAGTTATAATTAGAAGAAAATAAATTTCTTCTTTACAAATTCGCAAGACTTCAGCTGATACATTTTACGGTCTGAATCAATGGATAAATACTTTTACTGATTTCCTTTTTTTAAACTAATTAATAAAAGTTGATAAACATATACAAGTTCGGATTCAGACTTTTGCTTTTATTCAATGCCAAGTATATTACACGCGGCATATTACGAGGTCTTTATCTTTATTACGCTTCTTTCTCTACTTCAGTGAAAGCTGCTTGAACGAACTGAAGTTATTAATTAATATTATACACTCCTTACACGCTGTTCAAATAATTAGTTGATGAAAACGAAACGTTTAAAGGACTGGATTTCTTCGCGACTTCTCAGCATCTCCACTTTTATCAAATATTACATTAATAATTCTTCTGATGACTAACTAGTATTAATATCGATTTACACTTATAATATTTATGAATAACACGTGTTTCGCAAATGTTAGTAAAATTTTTCTAAAAAAAATTATTTAATCACATTTCGAAAAATTACGACAATAATTCTGAACATAATGGAAATTTTATTAGTACCGATTAGGATTATATTATCATTTAAAGTATGACATGATCGATTCTGATCAGGTTCAAATTCTGGGTAAATCTTCGGAAAGACTGCTTCACCTAAAAAAAATATTTTTAATATGGTTTCCGACGTATTTTGGGTCGCTGATTACGAATCTGACAAT
>JAPYZR010001820.1:0-54277 GCA_030522945.1 Trichopria nigra
ATAAATTATATTGATGATCACAAAACTTATGTAATAAAACCATACGTTAATTTCATTGAAGTTGTATACAATTATTCAATATTACGGGCATCTTGTTTACCATCAACAAAAAAAAATCATTACATGGTAAAAGTAGTTGCCAATATAAGAACAAAATATATATATCCGCTCGATTAATATTGTAGATCGAGTGTTGTCGAGTTTCATCAGATGAGAGTGTTTCAAAGGAGACATAAAAACAATGTTGAACAATTCAAGAAAATAAAAAAATTCATAAAAAAGAGATTTCAGTTCCTGCGAAGCAATAAAAAACAGAAGTAACGTCATGTTAAGCGTAAAAAGAAAGCAAGTGCTTTTGTCACGACCGGAAATTGGTAATGTACAATTTACATATGTTAAAAACACTGTTAAAGATGTCATTTAATTAAATGCACTTTTAGTGCGTACTAATTACGGCAATTTTAATGAAAATGTAACTAAAATTAACATTTAGATAAATTTTAAGAGACAAGTTCGTGATAATTCAGTGCAGAGATCGAAAATAATTTAATCTGCACCTTAAAATGTTATGTATAATTACGTGGACTTGTACATAAAATTGCATTACGTGCAGGCTTAAATTTAATTAATGTACGCCCATACACAACCTTTATGCACATGACTAAAAAATGAAATGAAATGTGTACGACTTGTAAAAATGCCATTAAATTGCACACGTATATATATAGGTATCATTTTTGGTTGCGGCAGTGAATATATTTTAATGCGACCTGATGCTTAACGTTTTGCTCCCATTATTGGTTATTAAATTTAAATGGCACATTTCCCAAATTTCTCTTGCATATTACAGGATATATTTTTATCAAAATGAAAATTTTGGTCAAGAATATTTAACTGCGTTCTATGCAGATCTATGAACCTTTTATCAGAAATGATATAGAGATTCAACACAATTTCAACGTGGAAAGGAAAATATAGCAAAGGAAAATAATCAGGAAATTTAATCTCTGGGAATGAAGTTGACAGTACCTAAATCAGTTGGCCCGGCAGTAAATCTTTCGAAACAACTGCTTCTTGGTAGTTCAAGCGACTAATTAAGATCTTTTAGTTTGTTAGTTACTAAAACTAAACTTACTATAAGAGAAAGTTTACGCACTCATATAAGAATAGGACATTTGATGAAGAAAAACGTTACGCCCAGGCTGCTACCTCGCTTTCATATAAAAATGTGTGTATTAATAATATATTGTGTGTACAACTTTTATTTTGTATGATTAAATACACCTAATTATTACTTTACTACTTTTATATCATTTATATAATTTCTGACTACATATTTTTTTTTTTTTTTTTAATAATAATAAGAGTATATTTTTTTTAATGTCATAATAACATTTTTATATACACTTGAAAATTGTTTATAAACTACTTTTTTATGTGTAATATGTAACAAACTTACGACATGCAGGTAGTGTTGTATTCCTCTGATATATTGTTACTCGATACTCACCTAAAACAAAGAAGTAATACGTGATCTAATTATATTTATTATATAATGTCCAGAAAATGATTGCATTTGTTTGTATATTAATTGTTTGAATCACTAATAATATTCATTCCAGCAATAAAACATTCAATAGGATGTACTAATAAGTATTTGCGCATAACCAATAAGAAGCTCGTCATAAAGTAACGGATCTTCCTGTATGTATATATAGCCTCGGAACATTTTTCTCCCTTCAAACGCTTCCAGCTGTTGCCTGTCAGCATAGGACAACATTGTGTTTACAATGGGAATATTTGCATATTGGGAATTCGAGATGCACGTACGAGCAATCGACAAGTTTGACATGTGGATTTAGCATTGTTGATTTTAATAAATTTAGATTGTTCTATTTACCCAGTATTTACGTTTAACATTTGACATAATTTTACCATTGTAGGTAAAGATATGCAAAAAATTATAATGTATGCAAATGATTATATATAAAATATATATCGCGCATGATAGTACTCTAATTTCCAAATACGGTCATGTCGTTAATGATTTCACACGAACGTCAATAAATGCGAGTAATAATATTCGTGGTTTTTCGTGATCATTTTTTTTCCTTTTTTTTTTATACCTTTGATACGCCGAATTTTCGGATTAGTGGTGAACGTTACAGCAACCGAAACGAAATCCATTCGAAATATAAATCCGAGTTATACCAAATCCAAAACTCATCAAAATGGAATTGATTTTTTCAACAGAAAACCGCGTCATCCGAATCTTAATCACGGAGACTAAACTCTATTCGCAAAACATTTATTCGTATATGTGTATCATTTGATTGATGTTTTGTGTGAATTCATTTATATTTCCTTTGAATATAAAGGCGGAATAAAATTCATCTTCCTATCACGGTGAATTGGTTCGGTATCGTTTAGAACCGTTTTCTTTCCGTCATGAAAGTTTTGTCAAATAAGGAGCGATTCAAAGGTCAAACAATAACCTATAATAGGATTAAATGTATTGGACCACAGTCATTTTTCTCAATTAGCACTGGGCGTCGATTGGTCGTTTCCTTCGTGCACAAAAATTGGACGTACATTGGATGACCAGATAAGTACGAATAATGGACATCCAGACTCACTTAAACATTGGACGATTGATGTACGTTCAATATTTGTTCATTAAAAAATCTATATTTATGTTTACGTCCATGGTACATCCAGTGTATGTCCATCGGATTGTACGTCCCTTCTACTTTTTAAATGGATGTCTGATAGATGTGCTTGCCAATGACAACTGGATGTACACGTGGGACCTTCATTTTAGCTTGTCTGGACGTAAAATGAAAGTCCAATAGAGGTGCTTGTATTATTTTTGTCAGGGTAAACAAATGGTAAAGACATTCAAACCAGCCAATACCTCGTATAACATTTGTCAGAAATAACCTTGGTGTATTTATTACACAATTATTATTTGTTGCATTTGCTATATCAACAATAAATCATCAGATTGTAGAGTATCTGGTATTCAGAATAAAATTGTATATATAAAATTGACGATGACAATTAAGCTGTAATAATGAAAAGTAATAACGACAATTTAAAAAACAGTCTTAACCACTCTTTTGTAAATAACAGAGCAATTAGCACCAATCGTCGTAGTAATTCTCGGTTCGTCACTCATACGAGCTTTCGCATTGTTGCGTTTTACCCCGGAGCTATGCTACGTAGATGTTCCTGAGATTACGGCGGCTTCCGAATCAGATGCAGTTCTGTCGTACATTCTGCTGTCGAGGATTAAGTCACTCAGGATCTCGCGACATGCGAAAGATAGGGCCGATAGAACGACGGTCTAAACGAGACGATAGTGATAATCCTGAGACCATTAGCCCGACAGATGCGACGGTAAACATGAATTCGCTTATCGGTTTGCAAATTGCGACATGTTCCCTCGACACCGCGTGACAGACAGATTCCCGTTTTAGTAATAGCGACCACGACGACGCCCCGTACATACTTGGTGACTTTGGCCACGAAAGGGCGTGAAAAGACAGGGGCCCAGCACGGTCAGGGTGAAAAAGGCGGTGGAAAAGGCGGCGGAAAGGGGAGGAGGCGAGAGGGTCAATTAGTTCTCGACTAATGCCGCAACGTCGCCGACACCTGGCGATGTCGGCGATGTGCCGGCAATTTTTCTCAATTAACCACGTCCTTCGGACGCTCCAAGTAGCGGCGGACCTCGCGCCTCGAGATTTTTCTTTTCACCCGGCCCCCGTCGACCTGCAGCTCGTTCTATCTCGTAGAACGCCTTTCCTAGAGCGACAATAGAGCGGAAATGGGATCCCGTCCAATTTCGCCTTGCCGCGAAAGATGCCATATTTTAGGTTGCGCGTGATTGCCGGATAATTGGCTCCCGCTTTTTTTACTCTCGGTACCGGGTTTTTGTGTGACTTGCGTAGCTCCGTATTTACTTTTTAAACTCATCAGTCCACATGGCGAACGGCAGCGACAATTTCGAAATTACCGTTTCGATATTTGCGCTGCCTTATTACAGCGACAAAGGTGAATCAGGTCAGCAGTAACATGATAATTGCTCCAAAGCCTGATACCGAACCAAGGTTTTGATTTCTTTATAAGATTCTGAAACGGAAATGAGGAGATCAAACAATACATGCTTGGCAATACGTTTGGCAATTAGATATTGTTAAAAGTATAATTTCGAGCATATTGTAATGAAGCGATATATTCAAATCCAGTTTCAAATTTGACGACAATTGTTCATTTCTTGTCAAAACTGATAATGAGTCCTATAGTTCAGCTTCATCTTTTATGACTATCTATTTAAACGTCCGACCTCTAGTAATACTATATGGAATGTCTTAAAATTAGTACGTCAGTCGGAAGTTTTCATTACTATTCCCGCCACTCATTTTCCGGTTTCAGAAATGTTACTAGAACTCAATTGCATCCGTGTGGCGTTCCAATTCTTTGTTCATAAACGTTTCTGTAATGCTCTAGAAATGGTGGATGTCCTACCTCAGAAACGTGAAAATGAAATATTATATTTGACAATTTTTTGCGTGGTTACAACAAATATACTGAAACCTGTCTGGGAGTTTCTAGTGCATTCTACAGAGACTAAATATTGTATTTGTTAATATTACATATATTTACATTATTTTTTATAACAAAAAAAGTAGAAAAGTCAGACAATACTAATAAAAAATTGTAATGCCAAGGTTTCATCTCAACATCAAGGATATTACTCAACCTAAACGCGCGTCATAATTTTTTTGAAACCTTACTAGAACATGGAGTACGAAACATTTCGAAAAAGTTTACGTTGTAATCTTGTGAAGTGTCAAACTTCCTTGAACGAATTATAACGTTCCGTGTGACCAATAACGTTTCAAGAAGTAGATTACATGTTTAGCGAATAATGTAGGCATCCAGCAACGACCAATTGGATGACACCTTTGATGACCTCCTTTTGCAATTGCATAAATTATAACCGTACAATGTAGACTCTCGGCCGAGGATTCAATTCATTTATATATGCATTTAAATGGTGAGTTAAGGCAGAGCGCCGTTACAAAAACATTTCCGCGCACGAGCATTAGAATCTCGTGTCGCTGGGATATATAATGCGCGTCGAATTGTCGCTTCGAGATTGCGGTGCATGCATTAACTCGAAGCACTTCCCGTTAAAAAACATTAAACGTTATACTCAAACAAACGTATATTCTCATCAGGGAGAAATTTACGTCGCGGTACTAAGGGAAATTACGTTATATGGTCATCACTCGTTTATTTCGCTTTTTCAGGAAAACGGCGTAAAAAGTTGCACAGTACCATAACTTTCTACTTGTATCATCCTGTGCGTCGCTAACCGAGCGAAGATTAAAGCCAAGCTTTCATTTTCCCTCGATGAATATTCATTCAAGAGACAATGAGACCGTGTTCAATCAGCGTCAATGTAATGCATATCGCTATGCAAATCGGGCCTGTGTTTCGCCAGCTGGAGTTATTTGATTGATCTAATTTGGACATTGTGGCATCAGCAAATTTATTGATTTCATATTATGTTTACTTTAACAGCGATGAAGTACTTCGGCCATGCTGTCCTTATCAATATTGACGATTGTTGTCTCAAAATGTGAACTCTGTATATATATAGCATGTTATGGAAGTATTGTAATAATATGAAGCATGATTGACTAAATTCACACGCTATCGATTAGTCGTTCGCATTGCAAATACATGTTGTCATCAATAGTATTGACCCGCTAAATATGTTCATATGTTAACAGAAATGTAACGCCACATAATAACTGTACTTGATTGTTTTAGAAACATTTCACTGTTGCATAGAATAAATAAAACTATTCATTAATTCGAAAGTCACAAGGAGGTTTCAGTATCATTTTTCCAACCACATATATAAACGTTTGAAATGTAATGTTTCATCGTAACGTTTCCGTGGCAGAACATTGACAATTTCAGAACGTTGTAGAAAAAGAAATGAGCAAAACTTGTGACTGTACATATATGACGAGAAGAAGTATTGAAAGTATGAAGTGATGGCACTGAAGTATCCTAATGAACAAAAAATATTTCGAATAAGTATACGTAAAACCATTATTCAAAATTATTATGACATTGTTATTACATCGTTGTACATGAAACTCACGACAAAAACGTGCATGAAGTATCATCCGTTTCGTAATTTTAGCGTAATGCCGCAGCCTCGCACCGCTTCTGTAATTCGTTGTGGCCATCTCAGGGATTTACCCGAAGCTGCAAAAATGGAGGATCGTCCGGGCAAGTTGGAGATAAGAAAGAGGTTACGTGGTGTACATCGCGCGTACAGCAACAGAGCGGCGCCGGTATAGTGGTGCTAGTCTACGAAGCTAAATCAAGGATTTACAGGAAGGCGGACACAAGGGTGTTTTGGACGGTGAAACTGCTAGCATCCCGCAATGCGGCTAAGTAGCCGACCGTCCAGAACCGCGGGAAACTCGGCGGAAGCCATTGCTCGAGCATGATTTACGTAGCAGATTTCAATTTAGTGGCTTGCTAGCCGAACCTCACGAAAAGAATGGCGGCGGAAGTTCGAATACCCGCATGATTCGCTCTCATCCATTCGCGGTGAGAGCGAATCTGTAGCTCCTTTCGCAAATGGTACAGGGCTTATCGAAGAGGATGAAAAAGTACATCAATATTGATACGGGAGTTGGGTAATTGCCGCCTTCATTTTGTTCCTTATTCGGTGAGATTTTCGAAAGCTCCTCCTTATCTTTGCTGTTGAAAATGTGCTAATTTATCCATCATTGCATGATGAAATGTATGTAAAGTGACATTTTATGCATTTCCGTCGATTTTTAACTAAACTTTACGCACGTAACATAAAATATTGTTAGGCACATGTGCAAAACGGGTTTTATAGGAATTTGATTGACCCTCTCGCCTTCTACTCCCGCGGAAATCAAAAGCAAATTCTAACGCGAAAAAGGAATGAATGGGTCATGAGCATAAGAGAAGGTCAGGGGATGATGGAGGGGATAAATTCATTCGACTAATCAAAACTTGCAGTTTTTGATACTATCATTTCGTCACTCTCGAACGATGAAAATTGCACGTTGTGATTGGTCGGTCCCCTGTACGTTTCTCCCTGCATGCTGCGCATCCTCAACTTTGCTGTCTTATCGTGGGATTCACTGCGGGGTGATTATTTCCGTTCATTTCTTTTATCTCTTCTTAGCCAATAAGAGTCGTAAACGTCTTCAAAATGGCATCGAATGAATCTTCGTGAAGGAATCGAATGTTATTGCATCATATACATTCTTGATTGGTTAAAGGAAAAATATTGTTGATATGTCGAAAAACTAAATATCCTTGCGTACTACGCGGACGATTTACATTAAAGACGGTAGCAAGGACATTACGTATTAAATAATGGCTTTTAAATTTTACATCAAACCTAACAGCGAACGTCGCAGAAAGTGTAAGCCGAATTCGCTTGTCCTGTTTACAAAGAGATTTCAGTTATTTCGACGGTCTGAGTTCGAGTTAGGGAAAACAAAGGCGGCGGGAGAGCCACGGGTCGACGACTGGAACAAGAGTTCAAAGGTGGTGTAAGAAGAACTAAGAATATGTAAATCGTCTTACTTTACGGCAGAGTGAAGCGGGCTCTAAACAGCGAGCGAAAACGCTGATTCGGATTCGAGTCGACTGCAGGAAAATAGATCCCTTTCCCAGGGTCTCCGCTGCAGCAAAGGGGTGAAAGACTCTCGGGGTTGCGAGGGAAATCGTAAATGAAATTCTTAAGATCGCCGGCAAGACACGCCGTAGAGAAACCGAAGAAAGAGTTACAGGGAATAAACGAAGGAAAATGTGAGAAGCTTCAGGGCACCGAGAGGATGAAAACGTTAGATACCTCAGTGCGGCCCGTAGGTTAAGCGAACGACACTTTGTGGCAGTGACTGGATTTCCGAGGGATTTGCATCCCAAAAAGCACCTGCGTAAAGTCGAATTAAAAGGCGTATTTAATCTGGGGGCTGAAGTACGCCAATGGCCCCTTGGCAGTCAAAATAATCGAGAGATTACCAAGAATGATTTATGTATCTATGCAAATGTCATTTGGAGACTTCGCGCTTCCCTGTGTCTGGTTTTCGTTTCAGGAAATCATTATTTTTGCATTGTCTTATGTTAAAGCCGCGCGAGTCAAATGCGTCTAGTTTATTTTGCGGCTGTCTGGGAAAATCTGAAATAAATGATATTTATACAGAAAAAATTAAGCATAATCATATCAAGTGTGCAGTAGTGCTGCCTGCAGCAACACAAGTGACGGTTATTATTCTTAAGAATTGAATGGATTCGTGTCCAAAATAGAATATAAAAATTATTCTGGTCTACACACACACACACACACACACACACACACACACACACACACACACACACACACACACACACACACACACACACACACACACAGAATTGTAATAGGCACGTATTGTTACACTTAGTATGTAGTATAACGGTCGATCAATAATGGCCTAAGAAAATCAGTATTTTTGCGATTGTGTCGTCGCAATATTGACGATCAAGATGGAAGATTTGAATTGGAATTGGAAGCCATCTCTAAGCCATGTTTTTATTATATAAAGCAATTACGAATGAAAACAGAAAATATATTATTATTTGTAATTATGAAATCACAATGCGACTTTTAATAATGTAGGAAAAATGTACAAACGCGAATGTGGCTTATTAATAAGCAAGGTGGAATTAAAAACACATTAACGTCGGTATGTTTTTTTTTTTACGAATAAAAAATCGGACTGCCTGTGGATTTAGATAAGAGACATTACAGCTTTGATCGCAACGACCCCATGCGGGATCGGGATGTACATTTTAGTCCCCTACTCGGCATTACCGCGGGAGGAGTTAATCTGAATAACACAGCGTTCCCGCAATTATTATTTTAAACACAAAAATATTCTGACTTTATAATCCCGCATTTGAATAATTCTATAATGAGGATTTTAATATTAATAAACATACAACGTCCAGAACCACATGTCACCGCATATCATACATATACGTTCTTATTAAAATGTAGGCTAGAGTCCGTGTCAACGCGGTTTTTCATATAAACGCTTCATTATCTAAAAAAATTTGTCATCGTTTTTTGTTTTCATTTTGTTTATGCATACCTCGATTTTATGTCCATGCTTCCATAATATTCATTGTTATTTACTTTGCTATAAACCGTCATAATAAATTCTTTTTTATGACGAGAAGAAATGTCTATGTGAATTTTCGTTATATATTTTGTCAACTTCTATTGTGTATTAGATTTTACATTTTACATAAAAATTTGTATTAAGCATTCCCCTTAATTCGTACAGGTCACTTGAAAGGATTCAGTACTTAAACTATTTTTATGTTTTTCATTAATCATATAATTTTATCAAATGTGCCAACATCGACAAAAGGACACATTCAAACATTATGATTGTGATAACGATGACGATTATGATGCTTTTTATGGTCATAATTTTGATTTCATCATATGATAAAAAGCGTTTACATTCAATAAACATTTCCAAGGAAACTCTATACACCGAAAGTGTATTCCAGTCAAGAAATAAATAATTGTGGCCTAATCAACGTTCCAAGCTAAAACCACCGTCTCGTGAAAGTGTACAAACATTTTCTAAAACACGTCTTTCCTGGAAGATGCGTTGAATTTTGAAAAAGGAACCTTTGAGCTCGGCCTTGGAATCTCTAAAGTTATTACGCGTATCTCGCAGCATGCAGCAGCGCCGCATATCGTCCCAAGAAAGCAGACCGATGTCTCGAATCTCCGCGGACTGCATATAGCTCGCGCGTCGCCAGCGAGTATTTCATTATGCTTGTAACAGTCGTAACTTTTCTACTGCCGGTGTACCTTATACTCCCGTGGCATCGCGCATATATGCGCTCCCCCGAGTGCACTACCCTGGTGCGAAACTACCGGTTGGAATATTGAACAGAAGTCGAACGTTATTCCAGTATAGGGGTAAGCACGTCCAGGGCCCAGTTGATTTATCGTCGTTATCAATAGGAGGTGGATAATGCGACGCAATTCGGACGCACTAAAACCGGAGCGTTTAAAACCCGAGGCTTCGAATATCGTCGCTCCACCTACGTAAGGTGATGGATGGGAATAATCCTATCGCGTACCCGGTGTTTCTTTCTTTTGATTTCGTCCGCTATTTCGATCTCGCCTAACGCGCCCCTCCTCATCCCAGTACTCCGGTGCTCCGCGGCCTTAGCCGGTATAATACGTATATTATAAAGCAGGAGACTATTCGGGGAATAAAATTATAATAACTTTCAGAACACTGCTGAAGCTTAACGAATACCTGGAGAGAGATAATGAAGCCGGGTATATTCATTTCGCCGTTGCGTCGATAAAGTGGATTTAGAATTACTTCATTTAAACTTTATAACATCGACTGCGCGATGTGGCGGGTTTTGAAGGTGGCTGATGAAGGTGATAATTCCGCGAGATAGGAAAAATTTAAGAGATCAACTTGCTAATGCGCTTCAGAGGCTGTACGAGAAAAATTGAAAGACCTGGCGCATGAATCGAAACGTTTTTTAATTATATTTGCCGCGGATCGAAGTCGTTAGGAACCTAGATCCGTTTGATATATCAAGATGAAGCAGTCTGGTTTTACAGCGCGAGTGATTGTTGAAGGGAAATGAAATTGATTCCATTTACGGCCAACATATCGCATCGGCAGTTACCAGACGATGAGCGCCGTGCATTTGCGTGAGTTTCTTTTTAGATAAAGTTCATGCTGATGCATATTGAGTTTCTTTGTGGATGATTACTAAGCTTCAGGACGTCTTACACATTCAGGGTACGTTTTTCAAGACTGAATTTAGGGAATCCAATATACGTCCAGTTATCCAGTAGAGAAGAACTGGACGTACATTGATCGTCCAATCCACGTTTGAGTATGGACGTACATTGATCGTATATAGCTGATCAGCCAATGTACGTCCAATTTTAATCATTTATCGATTTTTTAACCCTGTGTCTGTTTGGTTACAATAATGTAGCTACGAATACTTTATCCTATGTACGATCTGGATATCTGTGAGTTGCGAAAATAGACCTAATATTTTTTAATTTTAACACTGTGAGCTGGATAAGTCGAAAATGGATAAGTAGAGAATGGATAATTTCATACATGTGAAAATTACTGTAATCTCCTTATCGATAAGGTACCCATCAAACGATTGGAATTGAATAATCATGGTTAATGAACAGTTTATTTTCAGAGTAGTTTTCTTCGTTTTCTTTTCTGTACATCAGGTGATTATGAGAAGGTGAAACACGTTAAAGCTACAGCGTCGTGAGTGGTCTTTTTCGTAATATGGTCGCCAGCCATTGGTTATGAATATCAAGAAAAGTTCCATAAAACCAAGCACTTCAAAGTAGCGCTATATAAAACGCTTAGGAACTGTGCTAGCTGCAGTAAACTCTTGGAAATTGTAATTGATCGTACAGCTCCAAAATCTTCTTACTTGACTTAAAATCTTCTAGATTGTTAACATCTCAGCAAATCGTTTAAAAATTGTATTCTTTGTCTAAGAGGCTTGGAAGGTATTCTATTAGTTGATGCTTCGACAAGTTTCCGTTCAATGTAACACTCGAAAATATTGCTGAATTTGGACATTGCACAGACAAGTGTTTTATTTAATGGCACGGGTAGTTCTCTGCAATTTAGAAACCCTGTAGTTTAGAAAAACATTATTTCACTTGACTTTTCTGCTCGATGCAAATGATTTATAAGAGTAGTGTAAAACCCATAACGTTAAATATCACTAATCCGTATAAAGAGTATAAAATGAAAACATAATTTTCGAACTTCATTATTTGAAGTGAATAGCACGTTTAGAAAGCTGAAATCCGCTTAATCTATACTAAGGATAAAGCTCGTGATGAACGCGCAGTTTCGAAGATCACCGCTCGGTTGAAAGTTTTACCTGGCAGTCGTCTTTGCCAACTTATTAAATCGTTATTGGCGTAGAAGGCGACGGGTGCGAATTTATGTTACATTGCGGGACGCAGGACGAAGAACAGAACGGACGGAGCGTTAGCGGCGGATGATAAGCCACTGATATTGCCCATCGGAGCGTGACGCTTAGATTGGACTCGTTCCTTCCTATATCCTCATAATCACCGTGCGATGAAGTCCTGGCACCGCCACGTTCGCTATCGATATCGGTTTGCTATCTCGGGATACTTCTTTTTTACAGACGTGAAATCCCCCAGGTGGTGCGATTCATAAAATTACGCAATGGCGATGTATTTGTTAACAAACTACTTTTATACTCATTTTTCGAAAAGACTATTCAACGCAGGTAAGTGTAGTTTTAATGTACTTTTTGTTGAATTAATTAAACTGTTGATGACGGCGGTGTTACTGTAATTAATAACAGTATTAGTTCAGGAATCGTTATTAATTAATTGCGAGTGAATGATTCGATTCCAGCGTTAAAAATTGTTCGAAACAAGAAAATCAAAACACTTTTATCGTTGTATACATATAAATCAATCAAATTGCGTGCGCAATATGACTAATTACAGAAGTAATTGATAGCGTCGCAGACGAAGAAATATTGAACAAAATTTCAGTCGAATAGAAATATTTATCTGCTGCATCAATCATAATGTTCAATAGAAATTCATTTACGCTAGCATACAATCAAATAAAGTTATGGACTAAACCAATTTTCCGATCGCTATTTCAGTTTCAAATTGTAAAGTGCACGTGGACGCAAGTTCCAATTTCAACCAAAATAACAGTTAATTCGTACGCAAAGTAGCTGGTACGGTTTGCATTGTACGGCAAATGAACGTGTAATGCCTCTCATTAACATTTTAGGATTTGTTAGTTGATCAATACATTTGTCAAACGTATTTTTTTACAAATGAATAAATTTTGATGCGAAAACATTGACGCATAAAAATAAAATAAAAAAGAATAAAACATTCCGTATTTTATTGTTATACTCTTGAGATCCAAACATTTGTAAAAAACGCGTGTGACTTATTTGCTCTTATGAATTCTCACTTATTTAAATTCAGAGCATGCATAAACCCCGCCTTAATCAGATGCTTCCTGAGCAATCATGAACGTGACAGTAGATGATCGTTTATAATCTAACTTGCCGAAGATTGACCATGCAGAAGACAATATAACTGTCTAAAGGAAATTTTTCATCGAGTTAATTCATCTTCCCCGACTTTCGTATTGGGTAGAAAACATTCAAATGCGAAAGTAATGCCGCGAATCTTTCACTGCCAATAGCCACCCAATTTTATCAACGATTGAGCGCAACGAAGAAAACCGCGAACCAAAAGTTTCGTACAATTTGCGACTTTTACCGGGGAAGCATTATTTACCAGCGCGAAAGTCCTTGATTTTTCCATTGTCTTCTCCTCCGCGAAACGGTCGTTGGTATGCCGGGAATGCTAATTTCGCCGTTCAAATAGTTTTTCTACGTGACTTAAATTCATCGACGCGAGGTAGTGGGCCATTATACCCGCCCCACTTGCCGATTGACTGCTACTCTGCATCGCAACAAAACGCTACATGCATTTAAGAGGAGGTTTACTGGCCAGCCGTATACCGGGTGGCCCAAAAAACTTGACTGGCTCTAAATAATTCCTCAGTACCGCCGATTTGTTTGAGCGAATCGCTTCTTGCAGATACCAAAACTTTCCCTTCGCTCTAAACAATGTAAATGTCTTATGCGCCAAGAGTCTTTTAAAGTTCTCGACTCGATTAAAATGCGAGCTTGCGAAAGCATATCAAGCACAAATCGACTGCATTTGCATAATAAAGTAACATTCCATTTTAATTATAGTTGCAAAATCATTTATTTTCATGTAAACCTTCAATTGAATAGAAACTAAACAACTGCGCGCGTTTTAAAAGTATCACAACTTTCCTTATAAATAGTTTTATGAGAAGTAGGGCATTTAACGTCAAAGCTGCATTTTTTCATCTTCTCTAAAATTGGAATTTTAGTATTAAAATAGTTACATTTTCATCGTTTGGGAGAATGATTAATATTACATTACGCTACATGAATAAAGGAAGGTGAAGAGTTTTTAATTTTATCAAAATTTACATGTCGTTCTTCCAAGATTATTTTGCAAACTTTCATTTGGCTGCATATAGCTTACGTTTTTATAACGATAAATGCGATTTAGATTCTGAGTATATCATAACCACACTCATGATCTGGATTTTCTACGATTTCAATTCGAACATTGATGATATTTAGATTTTTAATGGCCCGAATGACATATGCTAATTGTCGATAATATTTCGCGAAATTTTATCGTACCACGAATAATTATACTTTCCAAAGAAGACCAACGAAAACAATCAAAACAATAGTAATTGCTTATGAACAATATCAAATATTTAATGTATGCGGGATGAATTTCGTTGTTTAGTTGTACCCATTTAACCAAACGTAAAAACAAAACAGTTCTTCGGACTGAGGAGCTTAACAACAATAATATTTACTGTTTTTATTAAGAATGAATGAAAAACATTCAATGACTTGAAATTTAACGGCTAATTGATCGAAACTGATCCAGCTACAACGAGTGGAATAATTATTATTAATTAAGACAACGCTGGAGTCTTTAATTTAATTAACATTAAAACGATTAAAACCATTAAAACGAGTTATTTGGTGATTATATGGAAAATTAATTAGATAAAATTAAAATGTATTAAAAAGCAATCACTAACTTTTAGACGAATATTAATGATTTAATAGCCGTCACTGAAATTCTGCCTAAAATTTAATCAAGCTGATTAAGTAAGCTGTAATTTTTTGATACGATTACGGCAGGTTTGTTTAGGCGATGTATAATTCACAATCTCGAACTTTATAACTCGTACAAGGAATTCCTTACTTTTCGAACACCCTGTATGTAGTGAAATTTCCCCTATCTATACGTATTTTAATAATCGTCGTTGAAAAACAAAAAAAAATCTGAGCTATATTTATTAGCATAATTTTTCAAAATTGACCGTATGTTCTGCAAATATTATTTATGTTAATTATTGTAAATATTATCAAATATCAAAGCTTTAAAATTATCATATTAAAGTATATTGGCAATATTTTGTGTATTGTAAATTGTTACTGTAAAACATAAACCATACGTCTAAACATAAATATTTATTGAAGAAAGCGAGCCAATTATTTCATACCCAGCAAAACGAAAAGATTTAAGCCAGACAAAATATCCCACCACGTATATGCGGAAAATAGACGTTGCTTAGGGTTGTCTTAACGCCGTGGCTGCAAAATCCCCCTCAATTCACACGTAACTGGATTTTCCTTTCTGGGTTCGAGGGAGCAGCCTGGATGATATCGCCGTCTCGTTCTACCGCAGAGCGAGCAGTATCGTTTTGTCTCGTTTCGTCCCCTTAGTTGGTCATTACACGCCTTGACAATGCGTGTAAATCTTAGCGAATTATTCGAACTAATCCGCAATTGTAGGAATTGAGGGTGTATTATATATATATAAAGACGATTCTAGTACCGAGCGTACGTTTCAGGCGAATAATACAAAACCAGGTCTGTACTACAAAGTTGTTCAGTTCTAATTATTGTACTTGGCGAATCACGAAATCCTATTTTGAATCTCTCCAGAAATTCCGACTCTAAAGCGGAGAAATTAGAAGTTTATTCGGAACAAGGCGACACTGACACATTTATTTTAGTATAAGCGCACTTCCGGAGGAGGTCGGAAAAGTCGTTTTTTCACGAAGCAGGATCATATTATTAATTTATTATTGAAATTCAACTAAATACGGAAAGGAACTTTTTATATGGGATCATAAGCAATAATTCAGAAGGACCACTGCAGTTCTCCTGTGTATTTTCAGAATATCGCAGGGTACAGAGGACCAGCTCTTTATTGATTCGTTTATACTTCGCAGCAGCGGTGTAATATTTATAGCGTAGAATAAGTGAACGAGAAATACAACTCTTCAGTCGAAACCCCTTAGATCAGAATTTAATATTGTAATATTGACGGGCACAGAGTTCGAATCCGTTTGTCTTGCTTGGATGCGGTTGTTATTTTAACAGAAATTCTTTAAAGCGATTTTCTATTTTGAAGTGTGTATACATATATATTTATAAACGTGTTTATGTAAGTCGAAATGAATGATTATATATTTCAACAAATACCCGCGAGTGGGCAATTGGGTATAATCGGTATAATTAACGAAGAATAAACAAAGAGAAAAAGAGGGTAAATGACAGTGGCGAACGTCATACAAAAATGTATATGGAATTGTGTAAATAAAGTGAGACCGGAAAATTGACATCGAATATCTACATGCATGATGTATATCATATGATAATTTACATTTTGAAAATAATATCTGAAAAAAAAATATGAATCGTAACAATCATGATCGTTAATACATGGATTTATTAATTTCGAGGCCAATTAGTGAACAAACTGATCACTTTTACTTAATGAAAAACATGCAATTCACACACACGCAAATACACACAGACACATACATATATAGTATATAATATATATTATATATATAATAGAATAGAAGAGGAGCATATTAAATTTGAAAATATCTCAATTATTCTTTCCTAACCTTAAAAGGATCAACCAATCTCTAAAATATAACTGAACGTATTCGGAAGAAAGTCGTTGTTTTCAGTACGGTGTTAAATTATGTAGAATTTCGAAAATAGACATCGATCACTGGTGTATTTTAAACCCAGTAAAATATTCCTCGTCACGATGACCAAATCGCATCAAAGAAGTTTCGAAAGCACTCGGTGAACTTCAATGGAGCTACGCATTTCTCGAAACTTTCAAATTACAGAAGCGAGATGACATTTTTCAGCCAGATGTCTTCATCGTTCAATTTAAATGTTGCCGGCACGAGGATAATTCATATGGCGATTTATTTGAGTAGTAGAGGGCAAGAAGCGCTTCTATACGCGCAAAAGTTATTTGCAAGCATCGGGAATTGGAGAGCGTGTGGTCGGACTGGCGCGTTCCAGCTCGATCGTCTGTAACGCCAAATGAAAAATAGAGAAATTGACGGCATTATCCAGCTGGGGGACTGGAAATGCCCTGCAGCTGGATCGATTCGTTAAAGATTCAGCAGAAATTCAGGAACTCTCTGACATAGATACGTATCCCGACCCGTCTTGCTATCTCCATTTGCGATGGGTCAATTAAAAATGAAGCGGAGCATCGCTATCCTCCCGAATATATGTCGAAGGCCTCGAACGCGAATTCGTTTTATCCGGTTCATTTGAATAGCAAACGAGGGGAAAAAAATCGATTTTCCGTTCCACGGATTGGACAAATTAGGATAAGTGTGCGTAATTAAAGTCGATGCCATCTCACCCTAGACAATCTCACTTCATGCTATTCCAAAATAGATGAAGGGTCTGTGTATAACCTTGCATTACATTACCGAGCTACTGTTGAATAAGTATTAACGCGAACGAGTTACAGGAATGCGGCAGGTTTTAAATAGTATTTCATTATGTATTAAGGGCGTAATGACCGATATTTCAAACGTGATGTATATACGGTATTTTTTTATACGAAGAGCGCGAAATCGAGAAAAGCGCCAGCATATCTTTTTTTTTTGCTTTGATTGTGACAAAAGGTCATTTTACAAGTAACACTACCAAATGTATACACGTTTTGTAGAGTCGAAAAATATTTGATAGGTATTTTTTTTTTCGACAAACATGTTTTATGGGATGAAAACAGTGGTTGAAATATTGAGTTTTTTAATAAACCCATGTATTTCCGAATACTCCTGATCTGCGAATACTAGTTGCAATTTCGTATATTTGCGTATTTCGGATTACGAATTCCTGCGCGGATTACGAATATGGCCATGAAAATGAGCAACAAATTCTTTCGTTTAAGTGTATTGAAGAAGTTTTATCGATGTTACATGTTGTAATGTCGATTTTCAGATAAACCTGTAATTAGAACATTATAAATTTCATTTTTTAACAATAATGCCATTTTTTCTAATTTGGACTCTATTAAAAAATAATTCTATTAAACTAATTAATTAATGTAAAATGATTTGAAATTGGATTTTCTTATGTCTGTTTATGATTATACATTTATAAATATAAAGATTTGTATTTTTTGCATTTAATGATAATTTTTCGAGTTTTTTCTATGTTCCACGAAGTTTGACTGTAATGTGAAAGGTGCTGTGGATTAATTATAACATAATAAATGTTTTATAAAAGTACATGAATATAAGACAAATAAGAAAATAATTCAGCGTATATACATGATTCATTAACAAATAATGGTATTTTAATAAATCCCGGTTTAGTCCCTTTGAAATCTATAAATCTAGCAAACGAATAGCAAACCTATATATGTATAGATAGGTATCGGTAATGTGCAGTAGTTTTACGTGCATGAAAAACAAACGTATGCTGAAAATGCCTCGAATATCAAAGTCGTTTGTGAAAATGTACCCAATCCGAATTCCGGGTCTTCGTAAAAGCATTACAATGATGTGAACGAGTTTCGCTTTTATGCCAAATTTTTGGTTCAAAAACACATTGTTATCAAGTGTGTGTCTATGTGATAGTTATTTTCGGAAACGGAAAAACCGTTGAGACACATTTTCTTATAAATTATACCATACCAGATGGCATTTTGAGGACAGACTATTTCGTCATGAGAAATATTGCCATTCATGATATATCAATTTTATTTATTATAAAAAATGAATGAAAATCTTAAATGGTCGAGTGGGGGCTTGTTTGAAAGGTCTTTTCGAGACAAATTCAAAACACTGGGCGCTAACACAAACATCAAGGGCGCTACGGTCATTTCTATCAGAGTAGTTTCCTGGTAAAATTTGCACATCCCCACGAAAAACGTTTCTCGCAAGTGACATTCTTACAAAGAAAATATTTTGACTGTGAGTCAATCATTGTGGCAGTTTCTTTTGCGTTGAGGTTACTCTGAATATTGTATTTTAGAAGGCATTTTTACCAAGTTTTCCATTCATAAAAAATTTGTTAAAAAAAAAAAAAAAAACTTTACGACTGCCTTTTTAAATATTGAAAAATAAAAAATACTTCCCTTTGCAGTCTTGTGACTAAATTAAAATTATTGATAATGACGTATACTGAGTATAAGTTTTTTTTCTGAAGAGTCTTCTTACCTATTCGAAAATTTTTCTGAAGAGGGTCCACACAGGGACCGAAACGTCATTATCAATAATTTTAATTTAGTCACAAGACTGCAAAGGGAAGTATTTTTTATTTTTCAAGTTTTCCATTGTTCTGTGTTATTTTTCACTTGATTGAAGTTAAATTTTCCCGTCAAAAACGATCTCAGCGCCCTCTATGAGTAGTGTTTTGAATTCGTCTTGAAAATACCTTTCAAACAAGCCCCCACTCGATACATGTTGCCATTTAAGATGGTGGGGGGTTGAAACCCCCCTCAAAAGATTTTTTGACGTGTTTCGGCGTTTTTAGAAATTTTCTTTTTTTCTTTCAAGTTATTAGCCTGGTCCGCGACTTAATGGACACCCTGTATATGCCGTGAACATGACTATAACGATATTATCATGTTTCTATAAATAAAAAAATTTATATTTGTGAAATAGTCAACGTGTAATTTTTCTTCTGGAAATTCTCTCAATTTTTGTAACAATTGCAAAATATATTTGAATTGAATATGCAAGAGAATTATTCAATCGTATGGACGAAAAAATATCTAAAAGTTGATAGCAATAAACAAATTAAAAATATTCACATGTTAAGATTTACCATTTTTTTTTTTTTGGTGCAATTACAATGATTATGATCAACAATCATTTAAATAAATTGTAACTTATTTTGTTGCAAAATTCATATTATCTTGTTAGGCCTTATCAGGAATAAGTAAGGGAATCGAAGGCCACGTCCGTATCTAGAAATTTCTACATGAGCAAAAATAAAAGTTTGTACGTGGTAAGACTCGATTAGTAAAATAGCTACACATACATTGTTATATATGTGTTTGTGTTATACGAAGTGATTCTATTCATCTGATAATAATTTGAATTATGTTCAATCTTCCGTAGGTTCGCTTCTCAGTTCGAATTAAATTGTCCTCCAGCGTTAACTTTTTGATTTGTTCAATCTTGATGATATCTATTTTCAAAAAATTAAAATAATCCTCATACTTTATCACGATCTATACGTTACATTTATATTTCATATGTGTAAACACCTTTCGTGTTCCATAAATTCCTTCAATATTTCGTAAAGTCTGCCAAGACTTGATTTTCCAGTATTTGTCCGTCATTATTCCGAGAGGCCATCATTTTATAAGATTATAGGAAATAAATATTACGCGGGATGATTAATCGGGCAAGCAACGAAGGAAAATGAGAAAAAGACGGTCGGAAGCAAAGGAAAAATGCGATAAATTTAGTACAGAGGGGATGGAGGGGAAAAGAGCGACCGGAACGACGTGGGCGATATACATCTTCGGCATCCGATAACGCCGGATAGATATGTTTCACGGAATCTTACCTCTTTACCCGTATTGAATCGAACGCCAGAGCATTCTCATGCATGCCAATTCTTCTTTCGGGCACACCTCTCTCGCGGCGCGACGTCAAGATTTATACGTTAACGTAAATATGTTGGCTATATACGAAAATCACCTGCCCGCCGCGGCTCGACTCTGCCTGTATCGCGGCAGATCCGGACAAGGCGTGGGCTTTCGAGGAAACGTGGCGAGCATACCGCAGCGTTTGCTGAGTTATCAGATTCCGTGCCTCTGCGATATCATACCCCCTGAATAATACCGCGCGTACGGCGTGGTTCCGACTGGACGGCCGTGCAACTATGTCCGACACGTGTATACACAAAGCACCTTCCCAGGATACATCTAGGGACTTTGCGTATCATCACGTTCGCTTCAAAAGCACCTGGTATCGCTGCGATTTTGATTACCCACCGACCGTGCGAATTTCCGGGCGATGTCTTCCCGGTGAGACTTGACGCCAGCACTGTTCGAAACATGATTTTTCACAAGTCCGTTTATGGCAACTCTGAAAATCGATTCAAATTAAGAACCGTAAAAGGGTAATTTCTATTTTCTTTTTACAGTAAATCTTGTAATTTAGAAGATATTTAGGCTGGCATTTAAATGTGCAGATCTTTGTCTGAGATGAGATGGAAAGATTGTCTGTAAAACAATAGGATGAAACAAAAATAGTATTTGGTTGACAAACTGTTTCTAATTTTCGTAGGATAGATAACGAGGACGGTTTACATTCCTTGTAATAATATAATAAAACAAAAATGAATATGATTATATATCATTTATTAATATATTGATGTTGGTTTGTCTGATATATTGTCAAGTTATTCCAAATTTAACCTGATTTCACTTAAAGTTTCAAGCGAATAATGCTTCTTATACATATATTATGACGTTTTCGAGGCAGTCACCCAAGACATTCGAAATAAACAATTTGGATCTGATAAATTTAATATAGATCTAATCAAATCAATTTTCACACGATGGTATAGTTGTAGACAATCGCATGATTATCCAAAGTAAGTTGACTGTGAAATTTATAGTACAATATCATTGAACATCGATACTTCCAAAAATAAAATCAATTATTTTTTTATAAAATATTAATTTTCATTCAGTATCGATCAGTGAAATATCGTAGCGTAATATTTCTGTAATATTTCAACAATATTGCTTTGTGACATATCACAGTACAATATAGCAGAAATATAGCAGAGACGTTGATAGTAATGTATATGGCTGTACAATAATTGCATATCACAAATTAATCTCTTTGCAATGTAGCGGAGATATTGCATTACGAGATAACGCAAAGCAATATAATCGTAGATATATTTCTCTGTAATGTATTATTTTCCGGTAATTTCGCTATTATGTCCATGGTAGAAAAGAAAACATTTTTTAGCTAATTCTTATACAAGTCAGATATTTACCATGTTAAAAGCATAGGAGAAATGGATAGTGTAAGAAAAAAATGGATAAATTTCTAAATATCGTGAAGTAATATTTCTGCAATATTTTTGCAATAATCCTTTGTGATGTATCATAATGTAATATTATCACGATATTCACAGCAAACACACCAATTAATATTTCCGCAATATATCACAAATATTGGCTTGTGATAATTAAAGATCATGAATAATTCGTGGAAATATTTAATATGTAATCACATTTATCGAAAAATTAAAATTAAACATATATTTTCCAAGAACTTATAAAATTTTATGTCGCGTCTCAATAACATTTTCAGAAAAACAGATCGCTTTAATCTTCCCCAAAACGTACAGATGTTATGCTTTTTTAATGTTTTTCTGTTCTAATGCTTTTTTAAAATTTCTTCTGTGTTGTGAAACAGCTAACATGTTTTATTTTTTATTTTACATAGGAGAAAGCTCTCGTGGTTTAATTTATTTTGATTCGCGTTCTCTTTTCTTTATTATTTTTTAAGTTAAAAATAAACGTTTCGAAAAAGGTTTATTTTTGGATGAGATAGAAAGTATAATTTATTTGCTTTACGACGGACCAAGTAATTTAAGGAAATTATTTTACATATATTCGCTACTATTAAACAGTTTATGAAAATGTATATCTAATTCATAATTATGTCAATTTAAAGGGGGTGGGGGATAAACTATTCAGCGTTATCTCCAATGCAGGAAATCTTTACAAAATTCCATAACACAATAAAAAATGTTACTAATTTAAACTTCTACCCGTCTGGACATAAAATCGAAATTTTTTCTCAGCGTTAGAGACGTTATCTAGGTCACACATTAATCGAGCCTTGCTTATTTAGCCACACAAAACAATGTAGGAACTCGCTTAACTATTAATTTTGTATTATTCAAGATTTTTAGAAAGAAAATTTAATTCTTTTACATTTTTAACAAAGCACTAATTAGAAAGATAATATTAATTTATGCCATATATTTTTAAATCTTCAAAAGAACATTCATTTGCACTACGAGATATTGCGTATTTTTCATGGGTGACATCATATAATCGAATTTCATCAAAGTGTACATCAATCCTCAAAGTAAGAGTAACTTCATTTAGTGTGGCATGACTTGGTTTAGGTCTTCTTGACATATGCCAGAACGGAAAATGAATCGAACGCAAGAAAAGGAGATTTCTTCGCAATGCTATTTTCGTGCAGCATTCAGTATACGAAAGATGAAATTTTCTATGATGTATGAATAAACCTTGACTTCGCATGGAAATAAGCGGCAGAAAACTGACCGCTATCGCGTCGAGCTCTGCATTATGTCCTTTAAGTTTCCTTGTGGGGCCACTGACGGGACGAAATTCAATGCCCTTACGCGACTGAGTTTTCAACATTGTTGCACGTCGAATACTTTGAAACGTCATTTTAACAGTGGCATCGATTTCCGATAGGAGCAGTAGCGTATATCCTTGCGGCTCCCGTACCATTAGGTGACAGGAGGGGGCATACGAGTGAGAATGAACGAGTGAATGTGTTCATCGCGTATTCCATTTAGCCGCTGAGATGGGGCTACACACGAAGAGGAAAAACACCAAAAAAGCCGACAATCACCGGTTTTCTGTTAATCGGGGATTTTCGGAGTTCCAGACAATCGAGGCCCATCCTGCAGCGGCATTCGCCTATTTATAGAGGATTTCACCTGGAGCCTCTGGTGAGCATCGGAAAAATCAATGCCTGCCTAACGCGTCATGGGATTCCGTCGATCCTAACGTGGCTCGGGAAGAGGGGAATGAACGCCGGCACGGGAAAGGAGTCGACTCCCATGAGAAATCCGTTTCTAAGAAACCGACTTTTTTTCTTTCTCCAAGGAAATACCCGGCAGTCGGTGCTTTTAACACGACGAAATCAGCGATCTATATATATATATATATATATATACTGGATGGACCACTTAACTACGGCTTGTCAAATTGTATCGGCAAGCTCGCTTCGGTTCTCCGAAGGTGACTCAAGGACGTTTTCAACTCTGCTCAAGGACGCGTCATGGGTGAATTGACCCTTTGAAACTGCTTCTCCGGGTACGCCAGAACTTGCAAACAAGATCAACCGAGTTCCGGGGGAAGTATAAATCAGTATTGAGTATCATCGGTTAATATACACAATATCGCTAATTGGATTCGAGTAGCAAAATGTTATCCATCACGAAACAATTTTGAATTTATATAAAATCTGTATTTCCTGATGTGAGAGAAAGTACAATGCATTTTTTTCCAAATGCATTATTCATCGCACATAAAATTCAATATAATATTATTCAATATAATATTATTCAATATAATATTATTCAACATAATATTATTCAATTTAATATTATTCGTATAATATTTACTGTATCATTACTATACAAGCATACGGATGTAGCGAGGAATTAGTATCCTTACTTTTAGAATTTCTGTTCCCGGAAAGGATTCCTTTTATATTTAACGACGATTCAAAGGTTTGAAATTAATTGATTAATTAATTTCGAAATTAGGAGCGATGAATAATAAAAAACTGATAAGATAAACAGAAAACCCACACTTATCCAGCTAATTTAAATCAAATAATACTGTAAATAATAATAAATAATAAATAAATATATCAATGATACTGAATAAATAGATTAAATGAAAAGCCTAAGTGCGTTGTACGTTACTACGACGTCACGAGCATGTTGGAGAGGGTTAAACAAACATAGTTTCCTATCTTACCTAAGATAGGTAACTTTTTTAGTGGAAGCAACGCTACTGTCGTTAATACTTCGGCCAACTTTTTTATCGAAAGAGAAAGAAAACTTTACTTTGGCAAGTCTAACTATTCTTGGATGTAAACTTAAACTCTTCACCACTAAACAAGACTGTAAATCTGAATTTAAAAAAATATAAACTTAGCTATTTTAACATTGGTATTGGACTGTTAAAATTCAACATGGCGTATCAAATGTAATGATGGTAATGAAGGTAATGACCGAGGACATAAAAATAATTAACGATGTTTGTGCTTATTAACTAAGATAATTTTTTGTACGTAACAAAAAACGTGTAAAAATGTAGATATTTATAATTGTATATGGTAAAATTTGTTTTTTCAGTATTGTTGATATGCGGTTTTTATTGCAAAAGAAATAATTGAAGTACTTCTTTACCAAATTCTGGCACATGAGCTATTCAAAATTTACTTCTTGTTGAATACGTCGTTTTTAAATTGTATATGAACTATAATGTGAAATTTGAACCATCATTGGGTAAAAGTTTCCATAGTTAAATGTAACAATAGTTTTACATCATACAGTGTTCGATAGCAAACATCTTTTCACGATCACTTAGATTATATTTCAGTTAACAATGGAACCCAATTGTGGTTCAAATTTCACGTTACAATTTATGTACAATTTAAAAGCGTATATTTCGAAGTTAATTTTGAATAGCTTATATTGTTGATAGTCACGAAATAAGTAGAAATGAACGTAAAAATAAGCAAACAACATTTAAAACTATATGTGGAACATGTAATAGATTGAAAATTGTATAATACATTCTTTATTCAATTGATCACAAAATTAATCTATTTTTCATCCAAACTTTGTTGTCAATTTTTAACAATGCCATTTTGTTCAAAGTTTTTATCATTCTTTTATTCACTTACAAATTTTTTAACAACTCATCATGGACGGCTTTCCGAGAACGAGTTCGAAGTTAATCAACAGGTACCTAATTCATTCGAAGTTTTTGCAATCCAATAGTTTTCAATTGTAACAATTGAAAATTCAATGAAATTTTAAATAGAATATACCAACGTTCAATATTGCTGCCGAGGTAATAAAATTCATAGTACCAGTTTCAACGTATTTGTATGTAAAATTTGTATGAAACATTATTTAATTATAAATATTTCTTTAGCAATGTATTGTAAGTTACAAAATTCTGATTACTTTGAATGAAAACATGATGATTTGTTTTAATAATAAAAACCTCCATTCTGTTGCTACAATCTTAACATTGAAAATTGCAATTCAACAATGCAATATGGCGCGGTAATTTTTGTTTATACATCATTCATAATAAAAATTATTAGTACTGTTAATCGTTAAGGGAATTCAAAATACTCTAAATCATTACAAATATTTATGTCGTAAGTAGTGACATGCGAATATGATCAGACATCCTTCACTGCTGAAATAATTACAATATTGATCATTTTAATTTAAATTGTGACTAATTAGACATATATTAACAAATGGTTCCGAAATATAATTTTACAGGGAATTTGATTATCCGAAAATAATACCATACGTTTTTATCAAATGGATGTTTCGGATCATAACGAACCTAAAAAGCATAAAAAATAATATATGTCCAAGATCTTATAGCACGCACTATAGCTCACGAATGAAAATAGGTATAACAAATGGACGTTGAAAATAGTTGTACGTCGCATCAACTTAGAATTGATGATAATCAAAAAATTCTAATATGCGTATTTTTTGCATAGACTTAACAAATTTTTAAAAACTTAAAAATCTTTATACCTTGCTTCATTCATTAAATAGAAAAATGTCGAAAGTAATACTCAAAATACTCGGGAAAGCGCACCCAATATATCAGTCATCGGTTTTTTAAAATTTGTCAATCAGAAATCGACATATCTCCGATTCTTTCACTAGAAAAGATCTGCGTTTCAGATCGTAAAATACAATCAATAATGTTTAAGAATACTGCCACTTTTTGAATTTTTGGTCGGTAATAATGAACGAAGTATCGAAATATTTAAGATGATACGAGAAACCTGCCCATAAATAGTGATGTTTAAAGAGGTTCACTTGCGCAGTAGGATTTTGCAAAATGTTAACCAGAAAAGGATCAAAGTTTGGTTGACCAAAAATACTTCAATGTAACCTGCGGTATATGCGGCCAACGTTTTGAAACTATTCATTTTTAATTAAAAAAAAGAAAAAGTGGCAAAGTGTTTTTGTGCGCGGCAGATGATTTAGATCAATAATACATTCTTATTAAGTGAGAAATATTTTAGCAAGAAAAGCCCAATCCACGTGTCATTAGCACATTGACCGACCCTCTTATTAAGACAGAAATAGTTAGAAGGGTCGAAGTATCCTCGCGAGCGAATAAAATTTAAATTTAAATTTGTCAATAAAATCAATGGACCCATAAAATGCTTTATCAAGTGTGTACGAAATATATTGTATATGTCAAATGTGTATAAATAAACGTCAGGAATTAACTTCTTCTTTCCGAACTCCCTGCAGTAGATGTGCTCCCGCAGTTACTGGTATATCAGCAATGATCATCAATCTATTCGCGCTAAAAGACAAATGTGCACAAACGGGCCGAAACAGAGAACAGGAGGGGGTAAATGGTGTGAATGAACGAGATTGCGCTTTAGGAAGCGGGAAATACGGTATGAACTGACAGTCGTTACATATATTCCGGGATTTGAAGTAAATGGAAAATCCTGCTCATGCGATGACGAGGCAGAATTACGATCTCAAGAGAGATCGACGCGATTATTACCACCAGTCTGGAAGAAACGGCGAAGCTTTCCTCGTTCGCGGCGAATATCGTGAAAGTGAATACCGTCGGAAAATGAATTGCGCGACGCGATGCGTTTGCGCAAATTGGAGTATTCGGAAAAATTGCGAAAGCGTAGTTTGCGTCGGAATTTTCAGAGAATACGAGGTCGTATATAAGTTATTCTATATAATAACTCTGTTGAGTGCGTTCAGAATTCGAATTATGTCACATGTATTATAGATCCGCGTAATAAAATAAACGTTGTAAAAGATCAATAATATACATACCACAGAAAAGATTAGCAAGTATTTCAGGATCCATCGTCACCAGCTCGGTCTTCAAAACGATTTTACTCCTTGATTGTCTGCGAATCAATATTTTTTGTCGAATCGGGTTAAGAATACAAAAAAAATAAAAGTCGTGGATCGAAGAATGTAATACTTTCTAAAGTGATAATAAAAGCAAGTCGTAAATATAAAATACAAAAGAAACTGGGATGGTCGTTGAGATTTCTGCTCTACTTGGGCGATAAGTGACAATACAAAGTTTCACAGTTTCCTGGGGGATTTAATGGTTGGAAGACGCGACGTCATGTGAAATTCCTCGCGGCGCGATATTCGTTGCGCGCAAACTAGACCGCTTCGCGAACTCAAGAGAATCAATTTCATGCAATACACAAGCCAGCATACGGATGGCACGTAGGTATATGTAAGTATAGGTGCCCTTTTCTCCCCGTGTCTCGGTTAAATTGAAATGGTAATTGAACGCCGAGTAATCGGGTATAGCTTCCGACCAGGGCTGATCGTCGAATAATTCGCCGGTCGAACAAACGCCCGACTATTTTCGACCAGCCAATGTATGAACTGATGGGGGGGGGGGGGGGCGACATGCGGCGAAACGCGTTTCCTACTGTTTTCGAATGAGATTTAAGGAAATCACCAATTAACAGCAATGTAAATTGTTCTATGATAATACACAGCGATTACCTGCTGAACGAGAATATAGGAAGTTTAAAAATTATTTTAAATTAATATATTGGATAATAATTGAAAAATTGAAGACAAGGATTTTTTAATTTGTCATTATGAATTGCGATTTTTTCGTCCGAAACTGATGTATGAAATGGTTCGATTATTATATTTGAGGTATTAAAAAAAAAAAAAAAACCGCCATCAATTGAAATTGATGGCATACATTTCGTAAACTCGTTTTTATGACCTCGCGGGGAACAAAAACCTCTACGCTTTCGCAATCTCATTTTTAAAAATTTTCATCGTCATAAAATGGATCTTCGACGAGAATGCGATACTTATATAAAGCCGCTATTCTTCCAAACGATACATTTATTGCATATAGTCCATTGGAAATGTGACATTTATATTTCCTGATTTTAGCTTTCTTCATTTTGACGGATCGAACAGCTCAAACATTAATTTTAAACTTTTACAATAAATTATTCGAAACTCTGATATTCCCGCGATTATTTCATCGTGATACGTTAATAAATGAATGGAAACGACCTTAAATCAAATATAGGCCAGTATACGAAATGTTCGAATGAAAACGTCGAATGAACGTCTGAAGTATATCGTAGAAGTTTGCATATAAAACTGATATTGCTGAAATAATTTTTTACCGTGTGGGAAATTTTGTATATTTTGCTTTATTATTTTTAACTCAAATAAAACCAGTAGTTTATATTCGACTTTTTAAGCGACGCAATGTGACACTTTGAATAGTATTAAATTCTTTTGTGTATTCAATATTATTGATTGATATTTTACAATTAATTACAACTTCAAACAAAAAAACCTCTAATAACAAAATTTGATTCGAGATAGATAATTTGATAGATAATTTACTTATGGAGTATTATTTTGGGTTGGTTCTGGCGACCGATTTAGGTACATTGATGATGGGTCATCAAAAAACAGTCGGTATTGATCCAAACATTAAAAACATTCGGTATTGATGACCTTTCTTATTGTCAATTGGAATCAAATTTCGGTACTGGTCGCATTTTTGCTTAAAATTGTGCGACGAACCATCCATTGCAATATTATCCGTAAGTTATGGGTCACCCTGTATATAAAAATAACGAATTTCAGAAACTTGTAAGTATTTTCTTAAAACGTAGCTTTCGCAGAAATTACTTTAATATTGTTAACATCAGCTCAAAGGTGTCAAATGGTAAAAACATTTCTAAAAATAGATCTTGATAAACTAAATTATAGTAATGTATTGAAAATCGATTGTATTGCATGTTGTTGCGAATTCACTTCGAAATCCCCTCACGTGGAAAATTGCAATGAATATTTCAGATACTACGAAAGTTTTCGTTGAATTAAGTTTTCCATTTCATTGTGTGACAAAAACGAATATACGGGCAAGTCCAAGGAACTTTTAACTTGTTTATTATGTACACATATATGACAATAAAACAGCATTATCGTTACAGAAATATGTTTAATGTTTGTTGAAATAATAAATACATTTATCCTCAGGCCAATACAGTTCGTTACGATTGTATATGTACTTTACTGTACACTAACAACAAATTTTGAATATAAACGTCAGTGTATATTGTTATCGTACTTGACTCGGTAGGTGTAATTTTAATTATGTTTTAAATTGCATTTATCGTTGATTTTATATTTCAAATTTTACAAAGGATCCACACTAGGATCGAAACGTTTGGTGATAAAGATCCCAGAATGAGATCTGTAAAATTATTATAACGAACTGTATTTGTCTGAGAATCAATATCATTAATTAAAATGTATTTATAATTACCAAAAATAAGCCTTTTTACAGATGTAAAAAATTTGTTGTAAGTTTTTTTTTTATTGAAAACAAAATAGCGTTTCTGTCTTATCGAATCGTACGAATGACGTACAACTGTAATATGAGAATCTATTAAAATTGTCATTTTCATAGATTCGGCAGTTTCCGTTATGATACCGTTTCATCTTGAGTGAGACCACGCAAAAGGCGTCTCTCATTACTGGGTGACAGTCGAAAAGACGACAACAGACAGAAGGAAGAAGAAAAGTCGCTAAGAAAAGTGGAAAGTGAGTTCTTACCTACAGTAGCAGTGCCGAGGATGGCTGAAATCAAATATGTCATTTATATCTGATGAGCACCGTAATGAAGTCGTTATCTGGTAGCTGGAAATGCTGAAAGTGCAAATTGAGATACGGCCCTTGTCATTTTGCTACTATAAAAGCAGCGATACTTCTGTTTGTCTTGAGACACGACCGTTAAGCGTTTTACGCCGACTGAGATCAGTCCTGACGACTTGCATTTGTATATTTTTACCTTTCTTAAAAAGAATAATTTCAAAGCAACCATTTTGTTACAATCTGATAAAGAGTTTGAAATCATACGTTAATCAATTGTTTAATATTGAATAAAACAATGAAACAGTGTCCTGAGAATTAGGTCGAATTGTAGGTAAAAAGAAATACTTCTCAAAACAAGACGTTTTACTTAAGATAAGATCACAATCACGTTTCAAAGTACCGAAACGTTTGATCATCCTTGAACATCTTGACTACCCGTAGGCATAAGTAATACCTACCTGTTAACGTTGGTCGATTCTCTGTATTGCTTTCAAAGTAGTAGATGGTTACGGGAAAACTACTCTTCGAATAGTATCCTTCCTTTTCTCCTACACACGAGGAACAATCGCGTCGGGCTCGCATTACCGCTAGGAAATCCGATATCTTAACGATATGATAGTCGAAACGCCCGCCTATAATCACGCCAGCGAAAAGACAGAAAATCACGTGTGTCGACATTTAGCTTCGAAGCTCATCCTATCTAACGATGCGTGGATTCACCTTTGCGTGGCCGCGCATCAACTCGATGTCGTTTCAAACTTACGAAATCCAATTTTTTTTTTTACAATATTATAGACTTTCTATTTTTGTGCTTTGAATTAAATTTGAACAATTTGATATTAAATTTGTGTACAGTAGTGTCATTAATTAATCTGTAATTTTTTCTTATTGGAAATATTATTTTATATTATAATAAAAAAAAAATTGTTAAGTAACTGGATATACTTAAAGTTTATATTAGAATAACTGTGCTTATAATTAAATATCAGAGTAATCAAGTCAATGACATTTAGGGCTTTGCAATCGTAATCATTATTTAAAGTTCTTTGACCTGGCACAGCTCTGACATGGATTATAAACTGTTTAAAACGAGAATAATGTATTTTTAATGAAATTTTATTCTAATATAAGGACGACAGAAATTGAGGAAACGTACAAATAAAATAGGGGATTTATCAGTGTACGAAGGAACTGCCGAGGTAATAAATTTAGTGTAATACAAAAGAAATTATAGTAGGAGTCCTTTATTTTAATTTTTCTAGTCAATAAGTAGTAGATGAACTAGTAGCAGGAAAAACTTAAAATAAAAAGTGGTATATATTAAAATAACGGAAGTAATCTTAAAAAGTGCGTTAAAATAAGGGGAGCCCTTACTACTGTTGATAATCTGCATCAACTATTACAAGCATATATATTTTTTATAATATATTTCATTTTATTCTAAATTATATGTTTGAATGTTTAAATAATTATTGTTAAAATTACTCCAAAATGGGAAACGAATATTTATGTGCTGATATAAATAGAGACCTATAATATGATCTATTTAAATCACTTTTTCCATTTCTTGTTAATTTGCGTTTCATTCCGCACAAAGATTTAACTATTTATTTACTGACCGATTAATTCACTTCAACAGTTATAATCAAAAAGAGAATAGAATTTCCATAAGACACAAATAATTCTCCGATCCTCGGTTTAATTATATAATAAATAATAATCATCATTCATTTATTTCACCCCGTGACTTCATTTATATTATAAGAAATGAGGTTAATGCAGCCAGATTAATATGCAGGCCTAATATAATGCCTCATTCAATGTCTTCATTTCAATTAGCGATGATACCTATCTTCTTTGAGTCTTTGAGACATCAATATCAAAATTGGTGTCCAAATGTAGAATTCTGTCCCGTAGCATTGAAGGCATTCGCGATGTAATACCTTAGATTTTGCGACCAATATGAAGCTCCTAGAAGATCTTACAACGGCTACAATTGAATTTCAGACTACTGAAAATTGAGTAAGATAATTGGGTTTCATGGTTTAAATTTAAACTATTATTTTTGAGCAAATTTGATTTTCTGTAATAAATTGTTTAATAGCAGAGAATGTCTAGTATTAAATTACCTTAGAAAGGTATTACTGAATGTTATCTCTTTACCTTATATTTTGCAATTGTAATTGTTTTCTTAATCCAGTTTAAACCTCCAGAAATCGAATCCATCATGATAGAAAGTGATAAATCAAGAATATTTGGAATGTATATTATAATATAATAATGAATAATATATATATATTTATAGAATTTTTCTACTTTAATAATATTATATTTTAAAATATTATAATAATAAGTTTCCAACATATTTTACTTCAAATGTTCGTTACAATTGTAAGCATGAAATATATTGAACATTTTAAATAACAGGATAGAATAATATGTAGAAAAGAACCGAATAGTTTACGACTTACGATTCAGAACTTTCAAATCAATTCATTTATAAATTCGTAATATTTGTTAAAAGTAGAGAGACAGTGTTGATTTTAATGTTAAAATACGGGACACCAACAGCCGCACAGGAACTTCATATAGAGATGTGAGATAGTTTCGACTGCAGGCCGTGCAAATTTATGGACTCTCGAATGTGGAAGATCGGCAAAGCCCTCGTACTCCCTTTCGCTTCACATTCATCGAAGCGACATGACTCTTGAAACATATAACGCTGATGGAAGTTAGAAGCGAGAAAAGGATAGATGAGTTGTCTATTCGGAGATCTATGCTTCAATTGCACGGATCGTTTAATTTTAACAGCAAGTGGCTAAGTCATGTCCTACCGCCCCGTCTAATTAGCTATCGATTATTCAAGTGTTTGCCACTGTTATTAAATGTAGTAAAGAATACGTAATGGTTTTAAGTAATTTTCGTTCTTAAATTATCAAAAGTTGTACTTTTCATAGGTCCCAATTAGCACTGCACATCCATTGGACTTCCATGAATCGTAAAATTTTCGTCTATTCGTTCATGAATAAAATGTTTGGATGTCCAGATTTATATTGACAATAGACGTCCAGACTCATCACGTGTATTGGACGATGAATGTACGACCAATTTTGTTCCATTAGAAAACCTAGTTAAAATGTCCAAATTGTACATCCATTATACGTACAAAATGGAGGACGTCCTCGTTTAATATCTAGAATAAATTGGATAGAGTCCCTAATGGAGAGATCAGAACCAAATCAGATGACGTCTATATTGAAAACTGACAGTTTTAAAATAAGTGATTTAAATTATAAACACTGGTTGAAATATGGAATGACAAATTGAATAACTATTAATGACGATTTCCTGACCAAGATTTAATCACTTTCTCGGGGTTGGCGTAATGTAGATACGAAATACTAATTGACACATACTGGGAAGGGTACAATAGGAGCGACATTGTTTACGCGAGCAAGTGACTGACTAAAGCCTGGGTAATACTGTTGGAATCTTGGGATAATACTATTGTTTATCGATTGGTCGATAGTACAAACAGGGATCTCTTGAAAGTCAGTTTTCGATCTGACCGTACATTCCAGATAAAATCAGAAATAAAAACGTAGGAAATACAGACATCTTTTTCATTCCATTTCGGCGAAAGCAATTGTCCCGCATCCAGATTATAAAATGCTTTTACTTTGAAACATTATTGCAACCCGTATATTATATTTTCGGCCGTTCGCTGTTTCTTCATCTGCCGCAATCTACCAGTCCGAGAGAGCGTGCGCCGGACAAAAAATACAGCTGACACATCGCGAGCATAAAGATACGTAAACCAGAAATGGGACGGTTTGATTCAAAAATTCCAATGACACGTAAACCGCTTTTCCGTCGAACGAACATAGCCCGAATGTGATTTCATTTTCCAATGAAACGAATCGGGTCACGGATTACTAAGTCTGGAAGATTTATCGATACGAATTTAAAGTTATTGTTCTACTAAAATTTTGTAACTTCTTGCTGACAAACAAATGGGAACGACCCGGCGCGATTAAATCCGCATTCTGATATGAAGATACGGATTTTTCGTTTCATTTAGACGATATTCAATTCGCGAATGCAATCTTGCTCGGTAAATTTAGTTTCGTAATGGAGGTCGCATGTCTTTGCTCTCGATTTGTTTAAACTCGAGCATTTCATTATTCTTGTTATTAGGTATATGTATCTGGATGATAAAGAATCAATATCGATATTGATTGCACGATAAAAATTACCGTTTTAACATTTCGAACCACTTTTCCATATATACACTTGACATTTTTATCCGTCTATCGTGCGAACCGCTCCCACCGTTCACATATTTGCACCTATTAAGCAGACATTTATCGCATTGCTTATTTTACGATCGATAGAACAAACGGAATTGCTACGTTGAGGTTATTAATATTTTATATACATATAGTTTTATTATATTAATTCGAACATATTAAAACTGACGTGCACATTTATCGAATATAACAATCTATATATTTAGTAGGAAACATCGTATTATCTAAAATTTATAATTTGGACTACGAATAGGACCTCATCCTCAACATATATTATTTTTTTAATTTTAATAGTATACCAACACTATTTTATTACACATACCCTACGCGTAATTAAAAGCAGAAATGATTAGGTAAACCGTGAGAAATATTTTGATGAGTCTTCAGGATCACGAAAAAAAAACTTAATGTTCCTTATATTTTTTGCATAATAATAATAATGAAATATTGGTTTTGTAAAGAAATAATGTTCGCCTTCAGACGGAAAATCATGAACTATTTAACCGTGTGTTACACATTCAATCGATAAAAATCATTTATACACGAAATGGGAATACAAAGGTATAATATATAAATGAAAGCCCTTTCGACGGGCCGGCAAGATTTGTCGGCTAAACGACAAGTATAGAAAAGAAATAAAAATTTCAGTGATTTTCGAGGGCAGAAAGTGTTTCCTTCCGACGTTTTATTGGCATTACCACACGGGTCCTGCGGGAGTAAGGAAAGTTGTCTGTGAGTTTTAAGTTATGACGAGCTCCTCGTGCCGTCAAGCCGTACATCACCCGAGCCTGCCCATCTGTAAACAAGATTTATCCACGAGAACGCTTTTGCGAAACTTTATTCCCACGTGCACACGCGGGCCGCTGTTTGACCGAACGTTAAAACGGCTTATTTCCCAACAGCGCCGCAGGAGCGGGCGGCGACGGGCCGCGTTCGAGTGCCACTTCTTACGCCTGTCGAGCGATAGGAAATATTTCATTGGCGCACCTGCAGGAAAGTTCCTCCATAATCCCCGATGCATTATATAGCGTACGTTTGTTAACTCCGCGCGAAATCTCGTTTGTAAAACCGAATAACGTACGCTGATGGCAACGAAATTTTGTGAGAGCTCGTCGTGACGATGGGAATATTACATTATCACCGCAATGGCAACGGAGCGCGGAACAGTTTGCGCCTTAATTTAAGAAGTTTCGAAACTGTGCTTGGATGTAACTTTAAGTGGATGTGTGTGTCTTTAATTTGATTTTATTATTATTTTTTGTTCTCTAAAATTCATTACCTTCGTCGTATATACTGGTATGTGTGTGATTTGATTTCGAGATCATTGGCCACTTGTGGGCTTCCCTTGGGACCGGTACAATATTTTACATGACATTTATCATGGCATCTGTACCCGGGAAAGATGAAGAAATCCACCATGCAAAAGTAAAAAAAAGAAAGGGTGGCAAGAACCTTATTCTTTCCGCTCTGGAGAATCTCTAATTTGTCTGCAAATCAATGATGGTATTGTATTCCCAGTAGGAACAGTTTCTGACACTATATAAAGATAGTTATAAGAGGAACCCTAAAAATGAAAATTTATGAAAAATTAATTTCCAAAAAGAATTCGTAATATGAACCAAAAATATTATGTGTGTTAAATTTTAGTAAACCATCCCTAGTAGAAATCTGTTCCCAAAAATCCGGGTGCGATCTGGGTCCTGACTCGCGCCTTGATAGATATCCAGGCGCGAGTCAGGGCCAAGCTTACGCCCTTCTACTAGGGATATTCAATTTTCATTATTATTAAAATAGAGGATTGCCTGAAAGAGTAGGTGCGGGCGTAATAAAGATTAAATATTCGTTATTTATGTTGCACCTGCCTGTTCACGAAAAGAAGATTCTGCCCGTTTAAGAATGTATGTTATTACCACTGACTGGGCGATAACCCCGCACGCGGCGTACAGTGCAGTTGCGCTCCCGTATATATAAAATAAACACACGTGCCGGATTCTCGTGGATTTTTCCTAATTTCCGGTGAATCCTCTTCGTTATTATTTCCGCAATGGAGTGGAAAACTACGACCGAATAGTGGGAATATCAGAGGGACGCGAGAACTGGGAGGGGGCACAGGTATGCTTTTTAATTTCCCTCGAGCATTTGATTAAGAAAAGTCGTCCGGGAGTTGAGCTAGGGTTTTCCACTGTAATTGCTTTACGTACACACTCAAGACGGATAAATATAAAAGAAAGCTACGCTCCCGGCGAATGCGACCCGTACGCAGAATCCCTTACATCTTCATTTATCGTTGAAAAGACACCATTTTCGTTTCACACCCGCCAATTACTCAAAAAATACCTACGTTTTCGAGAGGTTTCTTTACTCCTTCATTTTAAACCTCATTTCAAGATATGGGAAATTAAGAAATGATGTTTTTAGAACGTAAACATCGTAACGCTGTATTTTGATGTCTATGAAGTATACAAAATTTCCAGACGATATATGGATTTTGCTTTATTTCATAAAAAAAAAAAAAAAAAAATTAAAAAAATGGAACAAAGCAATAATCAGTAACGATTTCTTGAACAATATCATATGATCGAAAATGATACAAAATTACGATTGTATGTATTTTCAATTTTAAATTTCTCTTAATTATACGTAGTGGTACGTGTTTTCTAATCGAACATTAACCACCGCATTGCTTTCAAAAAGTTAGACACTTCTCGGCCTCTTTGGTAAGAACACACAGTGCCCAGGGTCAAACCAAAGTAAATATGTTACCTAACAAGGGAGTAAAGTATACTTTTACGCACGAGTTAGGTGTCGTATTTTTTTTTTGTGTTTGGATGGATAAAGATCATGCTCAAAGTACAGTAGATGACTCTTTTCTGTGCTTAAAGTGAAGACTTGCGGATTCCGGGTGGTATCATGCGTGAAAATGTCTTACCCAGTTATTTCACATTAAGCACGTCATCTTCCAGCATGCATAAACGCACATTTTCTACAATTTTCGTCCCTATAATAACTTTTGATTGAAATAAAGGAAAGTTTACTCTAAGTATTTAAAATTTTCCACCGCTTCGTAGAATTAAAGTCTTCATTCCGTAGCACACAGTCGTGTCACCGCCCCAGGAAGAGTCCAGATTCCTTTATACGATTAGCCGTGTGCTGTGAACTGGCATTTAGACTTGCAGCACTTCGTCGAAGACCCTGGGTGTGCTCGGAAGCATTTTCCGCGCTGTCGAAGGCGATTTTCCATCGAGAAATTTCGACGAAGGGGTTACCCAGGCGAAGGACCTTAACGCGGGTCGAGTCGTTGGTGTGCCAACCTCGTCCGCACGTGCCCTCATTCAATTATCGGTCGCTTGGCACTCTCCTGCAGCACCATACGAAGCATTGAAAACTGAACGTACAGAAGAAACCCAACGCATTGTCGGGGTCCAAGACGGAATCCATGGCACATAATCACTTACTTGCCACTCCCCCGATCAGAAAACTCAATTTCTTTATTATTTTGCTCCTACATTCACTTTTATGGTTTGAATTCTACTTGTTTTTATAGAAAATCGATTGCCGCTATAATGGCTTGGTCCGAAGCAACGACTCAAAAATGGACGAATTGAATTTTTTTATTCATACGTATTTCGACATTAGGATGTTGAGGAAATATAGTTAGGTAACACGCCTCTGAAAGGAAACAAAACCGCCCTGGTGAAAATTGTCATGGCCTTGCGAGGGCCTGGCTTCTGGATCCGTGGCCATGTAAAGGCCACGTTAAATTTTCCACCAGGGCGTTAAATTGTCAATTGCAAAAATGAATGTGGTACAAATGCATCGTGAATGATTTCTTGAGCGTCTTTTCGTCTCTCTCTATCTCTCTTAATTATCGTAAGCCCTTAAGGGGTTCAAAAGTAGAACAATTACCAACCTAACCTGGAAAGTATAGAGAAGTGAAAATTTAATATGATTGAAACGTGTTTTTTATTTAATTAAGACTGTGGTATTGTAAGTCCACGTAATACATATATACGATCTTTCAATAAAAAACCTGTGAAATGGGTCGAAAATTGAACGAGAACTTTTGGAAATAAAAAGCAATAATTTTCAAAAAAGTTTATTTTTTAATTTCAAATAATTTTAATTAAATTTTCATCCATGTCGCTGCTATTCCTTTGGGTATCGTATTTATCATGTAAAGTTCCCGTAATATGTAAAACGAAAATCAATGTGAGTTTGTAAATTGGATGAGGAATTCAGGGAAATGAATTTGGGTGGACGCCCAGTAATCGGCCTAAGTCTCATGATAAAGCGGACAGAAATAGCATATTTTATATCGAGCGTGCAAAGGAAGCGTTTTCGTCAACAAAACAATTGAATCGAAAATATATTATGTAAATATTAACAATGCTAAAATTACTTTTAAAAAAAAAAAAAGAAAAGAAAAGATTCAAGAGCAGACGATACATGAGAATCAAAAGAGTACCCTTTGAGACATCTATGTACGGGGTGTCTAACAAGAATCGCATTTTCTATACTCGAGTTATTGGTCACATTCGAGAAATTACTTCTGATGCAACGTGCAATTTGTCATTTGAAGACTTTACTAATTAGGCATTTGAAGAAACCATTAAAACAATACGAATTAGTTTCAAGTAGCTTCTAGCACGGACTTTAGCTAATTTTAAGAAAGCGTTTAAGAGAGCCAAAATAACACTATGTTTAAAGGTGGATAATTTTACCAAAACAAACGGGTTTTGTACCATTAAAAATTCATTCGTTTATTTTAAATTTCTTTATTTGTTACTTTCATTGTGATAAAATAATTATCTAAAATAAATTTTAAAATTAAACGATTACATTAAAATTATTATTGCAAAGTCATCTATATTACTTGCATTATATATTATTGGATCCTTTTTCGCTTTTTATTCCACATTTAAGCACGTGACTTGTATGACCGATTACGAGAACGTACTTCCTCCCTACGTACGAACATTGTAAAATTGGTGAAAAAACCCCCAGGACCTTTGAATGGCTCGATCGTTGAGTGCTCCGTTATACTTTTTTTTCTACTCGCGAAGAAAATTACGCAAGAGTCAAAATGTATATATTCCAAAAATATAATGCTTTTATCGCGACTAACTGCAAATAATAAAGAATCTTATTGCAGGCAAACGAGGCAAAAATTTGGTTGAAGCTTTCTATTGGTGTTTCATTCTCAGTAAAGATTAAAAAGTTACACCGTGAAGTAACTATTCAAGGTAAATTATTTCTTTCGTGGTTCTGATCAATTGCACGTGTAAAATTAAGGGTTTAGCCAGTCGAAAGAATACGAGAAGCAATTGCTTATATACTTTTCATGTTGAATCCAAATCTGGCCGTAAACTTATTTATCGTGTTAGAACTTTACGATAGAATTCTTGACTACTATACTGCATGCTACTACATATTACGGAGGCTCACGTGCTAATCATATTCAAGTAAAAAAAATCAATTTGAATTTTTAATCGCACCTGTAATAATGATTTAGTTCATGTCGTTATGGTCCAAACGCACGACCCGATTCAAAAGATTCAAAAGATTCACTTATGTTCTTTGCTTTGTATATTATCTTCTAAATGTTGTAATTGTATCATTACGTCATTTTTACTTAATACAGATTCACTGACATCTACGTAACGCACACACGAAAACAGAAAAATAAAGAATATTTATATTCATAAAGTGAATTGTTCCTTTTTACATAGTCACACGTGAGAATGGCAAACCGATTTTGTATTCAGTATTCCGGGTTATCTACCGCTTTTAAATAACTTCGGTGATTTAGTCACGAGAGAATAGCTCAAAAAATAATTTCACTTGAAAATCAAGAGCGTTCGGAGTACCAGTCCTCGTTACCTCGTAATTTTCAACTCCTTTATCATACGCCCGTTTCCTCGCATTTTCAGTTATTCGACTGCCGCCCTCGTGTTTTTCCTCGGCATATAACTTCGGACGTCTCTGTTATAACTTTGCAGAAATTTAATAATGCATTAGCCGTGTAACCGACCGTAGCTGGAAGATGCGAAGTCGCGTACGTTTTATACTTACGTACAAACGTTCCGATGGTGATTTATCCATTCAGGAAAAAATTGCTTCCATTTCGAAGCCCTAATAGGGTTTTCCCTTTTTAAGAGGTTAGCAGACTTGGACGATGGTCAAAAGGTTATATCGTAAACTTCTGCCCCTTTCAGGAAGGTTTATCATATCATCCCGAAGAAATGGCAATTGCTTGTCTTGAATTGAAATTATATTCATCGTAAGAATATATAGAGGTTTTTGATAGGGTCTCCACATGTCAAAACTGTCCGAAATTCACTTTTATAGCGTATAGAAATTATTATTGATTATGATTTTCTTTCTACAGACTTTATCAAAGTAAATTACGAATTAGTATTTTAAATTAAAGTAAATATTTAAAGATCGTGTTTTATTCCAGTTTTCCTTTCATCTCATTCCTGGTCACGTTCATCCTTTCAAGTGGTTCTTCGTTTCAATAAGGTAATCGTAGAACATGCTCGAAGTAGATAAGACAATGGAAAATGAATACATAGACCGTGTAAAACGTAAATTTAAAGAATGGTGGAGTATACAACTTATGTATTAAATGCAGACTTTTCTATCACATTTATCAAATGTTGATCTATATACGTATAAAACAACATATAAGGGGTTGTAAAGTAAAATTAATACTTGACAATATTGCTTAGCCGAAAAATAAAGATTCATTAATCTGGATATTTCAAAGTACCTGAAGGTTCGCCAAAAGTAGAATTTTGACCAGCGGTTTAAAGACCTCTTTTCAGATTTTAAATTATCCATATTCACTTTAGAATATTCTTCATGATGACATCTTCATTAAAAACAGCATTCTTTCATAATCAAATGTTCATCACACGATCCTGATTAAATTTTGAAATGGCAGAAATAAAAAAGACAGTAGAAACCATATCTCAAAATTGGACCCAAACCCGAAGCATCATGATATTTAATTTAACATAAAAGCATCACGGGGACAAGATGAAATACATATCCGAATTGCGCGATTAATAAATAAGTGGGAAAAAGGGTTAGAGAAAGAGAGGAATAAAGAATAAGCAGTATTCGGTTATGCGGGTGGATCCTTGTTTCTGGGTGGAAGCCCCGAGGAAGGAAGCCATCGAGATAAGTAAACGGCCGCGACTGCGTGGAGCAATTCTTTAAACGCTGCTGCAGCTGCGGTACCGACCGGGGAGGATATTTCTCATGAATGTTTCAAACGAAATTGCGGATCTAACCCCACGGCGCGGCTAAATCATTTGAACCCCGCACTCCGTCCCTGCCTCGACCTTCCACGCTGCGCTCTTCTCTTCTTTTCCACGGCACCCAGTTTTCTTTTTCTACCCTGGCCGCCACCTTTTATCCCCTTTTCATCCATTTCTTCGTCTCTCTTTCGGCTTCGGTCTGCCGAGAGAAATTATTTTTTGATCTTTTTGCCTCCGCTAAATATGAGAATCTATTGCGATAAATCGACAAAAGAGTTCTGCCGTATTCATGCGGGGATAACTGTGCGTTTCGGTAGATCTTTGAATATTTCTGGCCGGGCTTCATGCTTTTGAATATTGGAATAGAGTGTCGAGTTTGAAATTTGGCAGTCGTATATATCATATCTAGAATCGAGAGGCGATGGAACAGAAAGAAAAATACTCTTGTTTGGTGACTTTACACAAATTTCATTCACCATTGCTAAATGTTAAAAACTGACCAGGCTATACCTTATCGATAGGTTATACCTTATCGATATTATATGCATTAATGACATAGACTTAGTTGTGCAGAGAAAATAAACTATACCAACTTACGTTGAAAGAAGTATATATATATATATACCTATATATATATATATATATGCACTAATGCAATCCTGAATAATCGCAAGCATTCATTAAATTCTTATTTTGTATGTGTCCGAGAATACCAATTCTAATGCGGTAATCTCGTTATCCGCAAATCAAGTGGAAAGTCAATTTTCATGGTACATAGAGACAACATATATAAATACAGAGATGTGTTTATATTTATTCTTGTACTTCAATTGTATTCATTTGTAAAATGGATAAGAATCGACGAACCAGAAGACTTCAAAAAACACATGCCATGTTTTTTAAAATGTCGACTTATATAAAACAATAGTAACAACTATAAATAAACAAATTATTTTCATCTTTTAACTTCATCTTTTATTGTCCAGGGACTTTGATATCGAGGACAATAATAAATGATTTTATACTCATAAGTATAGGCATACTGAGCTAAAATCTTAATCGTTTTGTATTTTGAATATTCGCCATTATTGCTGGAACCCAAACATCAATATTTATATAGTTTCGAGCAAGAAGGATAATTTGATATTTATTGACATATTGTAAAGTACGAAATCCATTAATTAAATAATGCGTATAATACAGTTTTAGAAATGACATGCAATCAATGATCGCAACCTTGAATGAAATTAATAATCAAAGCTAGTAATCTGACGGGTGGTACAGGCCGCGGTGCTAAAATGACATTAGCCTTTTACGATGTTCGTGCATTTCTAGTGGATTAAATCAAGCAGGCTTCCCGAATTGAACTAAAATAATTCAGCATTTGCTAAACTGCGAGACTTTATCACGGTATTTTTACGACGACGAAACTCATTAAGCATGGTTCGGGTTGCAATTACATCCGAGCCGATTAAATAATTTACGGAATTCCAAATTGTATCGCAGTCAGATACAAAGCCAGCTGAACTGCCGAACCTTGCTCACAGGCGCGGTACGATAGAATTACACATCAGTAACCGTGTACGAAACTTTTGGCAGCGAATGCCAGTGTTAAATCGGTAAAACGAAATATACATATATATTTGCTCTAAACTGATAAAATTTTATACAATAAGTAATGTAAAAGTGCAAGTTGGTTATTTTTGGTTTTATTGATTTGTTCCTATATATATATATATATATATATATTATATATGAATTTGAATTTTGCAAATATAATTTCTTAACGGATTCTTTTTTTACATTAACACAAAAATAAAAACATATCAAGTATATACTAATTACAATTTTTATGTTCATGAATATAAAGTTTCAAAATTCTCACTAGTTGCGAGTATGCGAGTATATAGTAAATTTTAATTAGAGCGTTGCACTGCTGATCAATATTTAATTTTTTAAAAGATGAAAATAATATGGAAATATATACAAACTTTATATACAAAACAGAATTCTTAATTTATATATACAATTTCATTATCATTAATGTTTGATTTATAAATATTGCATTGTTTTAAAAATCACCTTTCTCCAGGTACACGAATAATGTAAAACAATCGCATAATGTTTTGGATAACTTAAAATTTTTTAGATTTTCCCTAAATCCAATAAGCAAACACCGAAGTTTCCTAAATCTACAGATATTCATCAAAATTTAGCTATGAAGTATACAATTCAATATTGAATCGAAATGATAGCCCACTCGGTAATACAAATTAATTCTCAATCATTTTTTGAGTTTTGAGACCGATTTTCCGTCGAATTTCATATTGTTAAAAAACGTGCTCATCCGATTTATTAATTAAAACGAGTAGATTCGTTCATCTCAAAATCAATGACCGTTTTGTTTATACAACCACGAATTATAATTACACGGTAAATAATTGAAGGTACTAACGGTAGGACATTTGTCCAGATTTGAAAATTATGATTATGAATTATTTGTTATTATAAAATTATAACACAGAAATTTATTTTCAACTATTGATTACAATCTTTTTATTTGTATTTTGTAAATTATTCTCCTTTCTAATCATGTCTAAGTTGATTCAATTTTTGTCGGTACATTCTGGAGACATTCTGAGACATTCTGGGGACATTGAGTGATATATATTCATTCACAACATTATAATGTAAACGAATAAACACGAATATGAATTTAGTAACTTCAGATCATCCTACATTATAGGATTTACGAACTGCCAGTGTTAAGGTTATCTTTCTCTAAAACAATTGTAAATCATTTCGATTTCGATCGAGATCAAGATGATCGATAATAATTTTGTGAAATGGTTTAATATACAATAATAATAAAGAAATAATAAATACTTAATTTTATTAGGATTTTCTCTGGTTAAAAAGATTTTTTCAAAAGAATAAATTTACTAATCTTTTTTTTATATTTCCTCTTTTATCCTCTTAGAAATATATATACCAAAATTTATTTATAGAGATAATTTATAGTGTTACTCAATAAATCGACCGTTTATTTAGCATTTATTAGTCACTATTTTTTCATTGATGGGCGTTGAGATGGACGATTAAACATGGCGTAATAGTCGTAATACCCTATACAAACCACACAGCTTTTCCAAGAATTGGTTCCTGAGACCGCATAATGTGGGCCATTTGCATGGGAAACAGAGGGAAAACTCTACACTTCTAACATGTTCTGCATTGATTGGCTTCCCTTGAAAGTGCTCTTCTTAACTATCAATAATAATCAATTAGGGTATATTTTAATATGAATTACAGTTGTTTAAGAAGAATTTGGGTTCATTCAAATTTTCATGATTTTCACATTTACTTTTATGGTTAGGATGATTAATCAAATCATGGAATATGGAATCATGGAATATAATAGATCATTCAAAAAGTTATATTGGTAGAAAATTTTTTCTTGAAAGTTTCTCAGTATAATTTTAGGAATTTGAAAAGAAAACTTAATTTTTAACGATTTTTTTTTTTTTTTTTAAGCATCACGATGAGAATGAAAATATTTAGTTCTGCAAAAAAAAAGATCAGCATTTTCTGAACGTAACTCCAAAACGTACAACTTATCTCATATAGTATCTCATATAGTAGACCTTTGCACTTATTCGATAAAGTTTTTATGTGATAAAAATCCATTAACTTGGTTTCTAAAGATTATCACATTTTAATCCCAATAACAATGGTTGTCCACCCGGCATTAAAGTCTCAGAGCGAAATCACAATAGTTTTATGTCTTCGTTACGCGTCCCTGTTTATGTTTATATGCGTCCTCAGAAAAGGAGCTAGCGCGAAAAAGTATACGCATTCGATGTCTCATAATGAACATTAAGCTAAGTAAGAGCGTTAACCCCGCTTAAGCCAAACCAGCTACATTCTTCCATTATAATCTTCGCTAACTCCTTAAGTAAACCCCACAGCTCTAGAAAAAGACAGCCGGGAAGGCTTTAAAAAAATACTATTAAAATATATTAGGTTTCGGGGGCGTCGTAACCGCAACGACGCTACATCGGAGTTGTACCAGAATCCCAAACTGACGATAAGCACACGAAGAAAGAAATAATATATTTTAGAATAACGTTCAGACACGAATATAGAAAAAAAAAATTATTGCAAATTTATAATTATGTTATTATTAATTTTGATATGTATAAAAATTGTCTGCGCATTTTTTATCGTAATTAAATTTTTTATTTTCTTTGTACGTTAATGCATTCAAACAATTAATATACTGTTGTTAAATTGACGTACAGTATAACAAACTAAAGATATTCTAGAATTTAGAAGTAACGAATCTACAAGTAAATAAGAAATGAGAAAATGATACGTTTGAGCAGTAAAACAAATACCTTTAATTTACGGAGAGATATATATATATATATATTACTTCGTGTATCAGCAGACCGCATAGTCATTATTCATACAACTTAATTTTCGACTTTATGAACAGTACTCACATAATTTGTAATTCCGCGTAATAAAATGAAAGGTAAAACAACTACGACAAAAGGTGTTTTATTGAAAAAATGCGCTGGAATAAATTCCGCAAAGCAAACATCTGTGTACCATAAAAACTCGAGGCGATATTGCGGTGCGGCTCTCGCATTCGGACCAGGGAACGAAATTACTTTCTTTTTTCCTCGACTTAATCTGGTTACGACTGTTTGGAAATTATCCATCTCTGTAGCCGGGCGAATCGATGAAGCACATTTATTTAGCCGTCGGAAGGTGGTGGAACGAAAAACCGAAGGATATAAGCAAAGAAAAAGGAAAAGGGACTTGGATGAGAATGCGGGGGTGGATGACACGGATGGGAGGCTTCAGCGATATCTGGCTGATTAAATCGGGCCGATCGTGTTTGCACGAACGTGACTGCGGATCGTCGGATAACCCCTCGGCTTTCTTCGAAGTCGGCTCTCTTTAAATAAATAACGGAGCTATTAAATGAATTAGCCGGTTTTGATTATATTGGCTCTGGAATCAACTGTCGGGTCCATTCATCGGATATTCGACCGCAAAGGGTTACTCTCGTCTTTGCAGTTTCTCCCCGGACGTATGCGAGAAATCGAGAATCGACTGCAGATGACGTCCCGTACAATGAATACCTTATCAGTCGATTCGGTAATTGTTGGACGATAATTGTACCAGCAGTTCAAGAGCAGAACTCCTCGCGGAACTTTCTAACGTGGACATGGAATTAAATGTCAAATATTTGAATTAGAACGTCGACTTCAGCTTATTGGTTCACATTCCTTGTGCGAGTTGCCGAGTTCTTTGCTGTTCGTTAAAATAAAGAAGTTGGAAACTGGGTTGTTTCACAGTCGAAAACTTACAAGCTTTCAATGGATAACGATGAAAGGGCACGACTAAGTGAGTTACAGAATTTCAATTTAACGCAGCTAGAATACCTAAACGTCGCTTTCTACCGTTTAAGTAGCGCATAACTCGAATTACTGGAATCGCTCGCGAAAAAAGCTTATAATGTCAGACAATAATGAGTCAATTATACTTATGCACAGTCCGTACCCTACACTTTGAATATCTCTATACGACTCAACTTGTCCAGGGACGTAGTAGATCTTAATTGAAGACTATATAATTCATTATTATGCGCGGCGTTTGAATCAAAGTTATCACTGGTAATGAAGAGGGCAAAAATTATTAATACAGAATAAATAAAGTATATCGATTATATTTTTCTTTCATATATTATATAAGTATTCGTTAATAGTGGATAATGATGAATGTATTTATTTTGCAGATATAAGCATGCATAATTAAATATCTCTTTTTTTATTTGGGTTAGAATTAACAAAATTAACATTATTTTAAAGATCGGAAAAAGAATAGATTTCATTATAATTTATAAAGTATAAACTGTTTTATCTAAATATGTGAAGAGTTTTATAAAATCTGTTGTAATATTGCTTCGAATAATTGCTATATAACAACTCGTTAAAATTTTAGTTTGAATAATGTTAAAATTAAATTTCACACTAGTCAGGTCATATTGAAGCGTTAATTTACACTTGGAAAAATATACATGTCTATATATACACCATAACTACGACTAACACTGATTATGTCTTGATGTATCAAGATTGAGTACGGTAGGAAAAGGCAACTTCGAACTCCTTAGGATAAGTTCCAAACTTCAAGATCGTTTGTCTTTATTTGTTCGTTTAGATATTAACAAGGTGAAAAGTTATGACGATTTTTTGTCATGTAACGTGTCTATATTGATTTTGTTAATATTTTACACTTACAAATGATGTGAATTCTTTTACAAATAATGCGTAAATTTCAAATAAGCTTATTTTGATGTATAACTGATTAAATTATCCATTTGACTGCTATTATTAGAGAGTTTGAATGTTTTCTGTTTTAAAGTAATGTGATACAATATTATATATATATATACAATAATATATATATATATATATATATATATATAATAATAATAATTTAAATTTTATGTGTAAAATGAAATGAAATTATAATAAACAAATATATATGACCTAAGGGTTTTAGGTATTAATGATTTAATAAACATTCCATGTTGACGTAAATATATTATATAATTTTTTTTTTCAATCATTACTTGTATCATTTTGCCTGATCACTGGTCGGTACTTAGATCGTATATAGAGAAAATTTTTCTTGTTAAAGTTGCCATACTAACTGAATAAAGTTCGATATACTTTTGGGTCAGGTTGTAAAACCGCACTATGCTGTGTCTCGCCCTTGTACAATTTTTATTTTTGTGCAATAAAGACGTTTTATTATTATTATTATTATTATTATTATTATTATTATTATTATTATTATTATTATTATTATTATTATTATTCACATTTTAGTATGTGAATATAAAATATTTACCATACCTTGTTGAATTGAATATTTACCAGAAAGTTTTGCTTTCAACATATATTAACATTAACATTAACATTCCGTATAAGATGTTTATAATAATTGCATAAACAGAGTATGCAATGAGATAGTATAAGACGGTAGAAAACATGCCTATTAGGTAATGGTGATATTTACTTATTGTTTTGCCTAAAAGTTGCAAAATGCATAAAGATAAACACCAAAGTGTAAAAATAATATAATTGAAACAATTTAGAGACGATAATAAGATAAGAATATAATTTTTATGAATTTTTTAGCTATAGAATTAGGTTAGAATAAATATCCTTTCTGTATTTATATTACTATAGGATTTTATGAAATATTGATGCATCCCCTTTCACAGCGACCGAAACATTATAATGATTTTTCTCTGATTGTGAGTGACAATTGCAGCATCATTTTTTCGTGTAACCTTTCTTTCGTTTTGTCTTCGTTTTCTCATAATTTCCGTTCATTGTTGTTGTTCTGTTAAATCCGTGGTCCATTTCAAATAATACTTACATTTTATGCAGATGTCTAGTAGAAGATTGTGTATCATTTAAAAGTAACTTACCTGTAACAAAAAAAAGACAAGAAATTGAATTATGAATTCAAGTCTACATAGCTTACTATAAAATGAATTAATGATATATATATATATATATATATAAACTATTAAATTATTAAATAAATTTATTAAATTACCCGTATTAAAAATGACCAAATATTAAATGGAAGTCGAAAAGCGGTATGTTTTCACAATACTTGTAATAGTTTAATGTATACAGTCGTGCGGCAAATTTATAATGGAGAGGATTGCCCTTTAAAAGGTAGTAACCCTGCAAACATTGACGGTAACCAATTAGGTAACATTTACATAATTTATTACTTGTTAAGTAAATGTTACATAGTTGTTATACGTAATTGTTACGTAATTGTCAGAATTGTGTTTGTTGGGAAATAATATATGTATGTACACCATTCTTCTTGTGTTTTGATAAACTAGATTTTAAATCAGAAAGTACAGGAATGTAAAGAATGAACTGGTCAAAGTAATGCTTATTGAAATGACCAAATAAATAGGTGGAATTGATAAAGTGGTTTGGTTAAACAAATATCTGTATAAATACTTTAAATACTATAGTATTTAGTAAAATTGTATAGTCTATAGTAATCGAGCAACTAAAGCGTTGTTATAAATACATACAACCAATTAAACTGAGCATTTGTCGTTAATTGAAAATATTCTCAAATTACTAATCTTTCCATTAAAATCTATTTCAAACATGCCGTATAACCATCGTATAAAGGAATTAAATGTTTGACTGCCGCGTATATAATGAAGAGTTATCAAGCGATATTTGAAATAATGGCGGCAGGACATGTAATAGGACTACATATATAGGTGCACTCGGTGAATCGTCGAACGGAATTAATGTATAAACTTGCAATTTACCGCGATAGCCGCCCTGTAAACAGTCTCCAAACACCGCGAATTCCCAGGTTTAAACAAGCTGATACCATGGTTGAACTCATTGTACTGTCGAATGCTATTTTATGATAGTCCGTATTTCCGATAATGATGCGAGGTTACGAAAGTAATTATCCGAATTGGAAACCCATATTTGTGGCTTGTGAACACATTTTCTTTTGAGCATATATATATATGTATATACGTTCGTGTATATACCAAAAATAAAATCAGTTCACGCTTCTAAATCGCGTTCCCTTGATGGACTCAGTAAAATTTTATTAGATTAACTGAATTATTAAAATGAACAAAGTATTTTAGACCAAATCACGAAATTAAAATTTCAGAACGTATGAATTAATTAAAATTATGGACTAAAATTATCAGCCCGAGTTGAAATTCGTGTCCTATTTCCAATCTTAATGTTTATTTGCCTTTTGGGCTAATATGGGTACTATGTACTGATACCATGTTCTGCTTTTTGTTTTTTAACCTCTCTTTGTAAACTAGCATTTTTTTGTTTGATTTTGTTTTTGTTGATCATCGGAGTAATTAAAAATTTCATGCGAGCAACGACTTCTGATTGCACGCTTCAGTACAATGATCTTCCGCCATTTCACCTGGTGCAAAGTGTCCTAGAAAGTGTCTTGGAAGATGAAATGTCCTACTATCGTATTAGGTGTCACTATAGTCCAAGATGGCCAAAGTATTTGTAAGTTGACAATAAAAACAATCTATGGTTATCATATTCTATGAACATTCGCCCCCCCCCCCCCCCCCCCCCCCCGCCGCCCCCCCCCCCGCCCCCTTTCAGTGCTATTACGAAATCTTAATCATCTCTGTTTATCATCATAGGTCTTAACCAGCATATGCATATATCATCACGATGGCTTCCATCATCGTAGTTGCTGGGTATACGATCGTATTATTGTAATCACCTTTATTGTTATTACTAACTACAGATATTGTCGTTGTAATGACGATTCACATTCATACGATTAGCACACCGAATAACATGAGCAATACTGATATATATGTATATTCTACCAGAGCGCGTTCTGGCACAGGTCGTAGATAATGAAAATAGCTGTACACTGCGGAAAATGTGGTTTGGTTTTAATATCCTGCCGTTTTTCGGTTAGAAGTGCCCTTCTGCGATTTCCGTACGTTTGAATCGCAATTTCTCTCCTACGATCGCATTTTTCTCGCCGGCTCTCGAACGTCGGTCACGAGGGACTCGGGGAAACAAACGAGATCTGAAAAGCCATTCGATCCGCAGCTGCGCGATGCGACTCAACTTTGCATCCGGATTCCAAAAGTTAAGCAAAGCGAACATTGAACACTTGTATTCCCGCGAGAAAGCGCGGTGGGCCATGCGTGTTACGTGTGTCGGAGGAATCTGCCCCGGAACCCGGTAATGCGACTGTACCTAAGTTTTGTACGTGCGTTCCGTAAACGCTCCAACGAAAGAGGATTCGTGCATTCCGATGCCAGAAATCTTCGCGCCGTATATTTTTGCGGATTTCCAAGCGTACACTTATCGGAATTTTAAGATATCCTCTCAAAACATCCGACTTGCATTCTGCATTTTCTATGAAATCTGGGACAAGCATTTTATTAATTCATCCCGTTGGCATCTGGAGTGCTTGAGAATTTCAAATATGCCACGCCGATCGACTTATCGACCTCTGGATGTTTACGATGAGATGATTAAAGGAAAAGGAAGTCTATATTCGATTCAATTATATACGATTGCATGAGTCTGATATTTTTAGAAGAATAATGACGATTCCCCACACGAGCAATCGGAAGTCCAGTATCATGTAGACATTAAGAGCAGCGTCCAATATATTTATGGAATCACAATATACATCGTGATTGTAAAGGTTACACGTCTAAAGTTACATGTGGTATATTTACATTTATTAATTTGACATCAACGAAATTTTCTGTTTTGACAAATTCAAAGCCTGTATTATCGTTCATGCTTGTAGTTCAATATGTTCATACTTGTAAGATAATATATGACCAAACCAAACAACAATATCACATCGGTTATTATTCATTGATATGTGCACGAAATAGGATAAATGCTAGGAAAAAAATATATGTGAACAACATACATCAATCGATTGAATCTAGAATATTGAGGATAAAATGTCACAAAGGGAAATAGATGGATTAAATAAAAAACTTTACTGTTATCGGTATATCGATATGGCGCTTGAAAATGCGAAAATAAGAAAAACTTGCATTATAATATATTATATGTCCAGATTAAGAAATCCTTAAATGAAATTCTACATCGATTTGTATAAACCGTTTTTGATGGTTTGAATACTAGTGGTAGAACGGTGAATGATGGGCGTCAAAGTTGTCTGAATAATAACAATGTCTGAAAATGAGGTTGTAGGATATTGTATTGGATAAAGGAAAATACAAGGTATTTGAGACAACCTATATCGAAAACTGCCATTTGAAATAAAGTCTTGAAAACCATTCGTGGGATTATGCGGTTCGAAAATCATTCCATCTTATTGTTCCTTTGTTTTTCTGCACTGGCTTTCTCAAGAGCCTTTTCCCGCAAACATGATGAAATACGACGCTAATCATACCTATCGATCGTCTAGAAATAATAAAGATATCTGGAAAATTGCGAATTTTGAATTCATTCGAGGTATAGAATTCAAGATGGACAGTTGGAGTCTTCTTGAAATCATGACGGCAAGTAAAGTATCGTTGGAAGTCTCCGATCAAACTAATAGTCAATCAAAATGTCTATGTAAATACCAGATACACGAACATGTTGTCACCAAACACAATCTCAATTTGTCGTCGCTTATTAATATTTAACTCGTGTCAATCTTTACACCGAATATTATCTAACAGGCACTTTCCAGGATTGTTGAGTAGACACGTCGTTGAGGCAACACAGTACTTTGTTTTCGAGATCGATTTGTCGATGAGCGGACAGCAGTCCCGAGGGTGTCCGGATTCCAGTTGCGAATTCGAAAGATAACCGCCGGCTAGTCTTAATGCCATAGTAACCGAAGCGTTGCATTTTCGGACAAAAGGAAGTTGGGGAGTTGGCCAGACCGACCCGGCAAGACCAGCAAACGAGGAAGTTGCGCTCTATACGAAGAAGGCTTCCGAAGAAAATTCAACGGGTCGATCTCTTAGTCCGCGGGCTGTTGGAACTTTAACTAGAGCGCATATAAACTCAACTCACGCAGTCTGACGACTCAAGCCGCACACCGAACCGCCATGATGAATAAAAGATGCCACTGTTAAACCCGGCCTGGCACTCTCGTCGAACGGAGTGCCGTGACGCTCGGCTCGCGCCCGTTCCTCACCGCGGGCGATTCGCGGGTATACCTGTTTTTTTTTTTTTTTTTTTTTTTTTTTTTTTTTTTTTTTCGTTTTGGTTTCTTCCTTTGCCCCCTTTTTTTTTTTCCCTTTTTCTTTTTCCCCTGCCCCCCGTTTTA
>JAPYZR010001821.1:0-44153 GCA_030522945.1 Trichopria nigra
ATAAAACAAAAATTAAAACAATTTTATTGAAATATAGGGAGAACGCAACAGAAAATGAATCCATGAAGAAAGCTAAAATTGTTGATAAAATGAATATTGCCATCTCTCAATATGCAAGTGCTTGTGCATCATTGAAGGCTGCAAGTTCCCCACTGGGCAACCTTCAATTTGCTGGAGAGTACACAAAATTACGTTGTGAATTTTTGCAGGCACTGGTACAATTGGTACATGCTTGTAGATCACTATGTACTTCTCCTCCATATGCTATTGCTTCACATGAAGCACATACAGCAAAAGATGATATGCAGAGATACGGCAGAGTTACCGGACAAGTAAGTTAAATTTGAATATTCTACTTATTTATTCACTCTTTAAATTATTCATTATAAAATTAAATACAAAATATGTAAAGTTGATATTGCTTGCATTTTAGTTGAGAAAATCGGTAAGTGCATTGAAAACATGTGCTGATAACTACCAAAAATTATATCAATCTGCCTTTGATGCTGACCCTGGGACTCTTGAGAATATAAGAGCATTGCAGGAAATGTGTCTTTTGATGGCTGACAGTGTGTATCGAGTTTGCGGAGGGTCAGAAGTAATCACGCCTTGCAATAACGATGTTAACTTCCATTTTGGAGAATCAATAGAGATGAAACAAATAGCGAAATGTTGTAATGAAGTTCGTCGACTAACGCCTTCTGATAGCACGGATACGGATGGCAGTGGCGTTAGTCATGTTAAGGTAGCAAAATTAATATGGCAGGTGACATTACTGGTCAATGGAAAGATGCGGTTACCAATTCCTCGATACTTTTTCCAATCTCTACAAGAAACTGCTGTTAAATTGTCGGTCTCGCCGCAGCCAAGAGTTCTAGGTGAACCAGTGTCTGTACCACAGGGAAGTCAGTTGGCACTAAAGGTCGAGGGAGTTTTGAGGCATGGAAAACGTGCTTCTCTTTTCCGATCAGTGTCTGCAGTTAGTATTTCTATTTCTACATCACCAGCTTCTAAAAATAATTCTGATCGCAAGGTGAGGAGAGATTTCGACGATGATAAGGTAATTAATGATATGGTTTATTTATTTTTATTTATTAATAATAGAGTAACTAAGTAGTCCTTTGACTACTTAGTTACTCTATAACTAAAAAGTTAGATTGGCGATTGACAAGCCCGCACACATACACACACACACGCGCGCGCGTACGTTGCTCAACAACAAAAATAAAAAAAAAAATCGAAGTAATTATGACAATTTGCTTCATATTATCGAAAGCTTTTGAGAAATTAAAGTAGATTATGTCTACCAGATTATTCAGTATGATAGAATTAGATATGTAGTCAGAGAATAGTAACAGGTTTTAGATATAGGTAATGGAGTTCTAAACGATCACGATGATAATATAGAAATTCCGTCAAAATATATATCTACTCACTCAGATATTGTTGATGATATATTTGAAATAACAGAGTTCTCGAGTTACTCGACAAATCTACTGAAAGAGTTTACACAAATGTCGACAGTACAGAAAATTGTGGAAATATTGACGAAATGAGTGAAGTACTCTTACCCGAATATTTGAATACTTTAGCACCATCAACCCTCCCACCATATGAATTAAAATTAAGGATGCACAGTGTAATATTAATTCGAAATCTTAGTATAAAAGAAGGCTTATGTAATGGCACCAGACTTCTCGTGATAGAGCTTGGAAATAAACTTTTAAAATGTAAGATTTTAACAGGAAGCAAAATAGAAGAAATTGTATTTCTGAATCGGATCACCCTGTATTGTGAAAATCAATATCCATTTACATTTAAAAGAAGGCAATTTCCTATAAAACTAGCATTTCCTATGACAATTAATAAATCGTAAGGGCAAACATTTGAAAAGATTGGCCTAGACCTTCGAAGAGACGTTTTAATCATGGACAGCTGTGTGTCGCGTTTTCACGAGTAAGATCATGGAATACGTTAAAAGTTTAATTCGGATATCAACGAGAACGATATGTTACTAAAAATTAGGTATATAAAGAATTATTAACCACTTAAATATGTACTGTTACTGTGGATCTGTTTTTACAGAAGCTATGTTGGTTTGAGTAGGTATTAGAATTAGAAAGTGTAGGTATTAGAATTTCGGATAATTTAGCTGCTATGATAGAATTAAAGAGTTTTGGAACAAGCTAATTACCGCAACTGGATGATAATGCTTAAAACTAGTTTTGTCTCCATTAATATAATCTAGTAAATAATATGATTTTGAAAAAGTCTATCATAATTCAGAAAACTAATATTTTATAATTTCTGTATTATCAATGACTATGATGTCTTTAATTGATTCCTGATTGTTTGATGATTATTATCAACTATACTGAACATTTAAACTAAAATATTTACGTCAAAAGATATGGTTAAGAAAACATTTTTATTTTATACTATAATATAAAAATTGGTAGAAGTCGGTATATTTAGATCTCTATTCGCCCCAGCCCCGCTCAGTTACACAAACTTAATGCATTCATAATATTTTTAGGAACCAGTACTTAATGAAGTGGAGCAAACTGTTACACCGCACCGTGATTTTTTCACATGCGAATTTCTCTTAGCATTAGGCTCTCAAAGCATGAATGTCTGCGGCGGAAGTAATATTGGAGGAGGAGGACAGTATCAAGTGACTGCAAGTGCAAGTATATTGGACGAATGCGGGAATGTATGGAAATGTGGACCTCGCTCGACTTTGCAAGTACGAATATATGAAGAACCAGCAAAAAGAAAACTGCAACAGTAATCTTTGAATGTAAAAATTTTTTTATTTTTAAATTGCTCAACAACAAATCAACAATATTTAGTAATGCAGGATAAACATTAAATAGTTATTGAATAACAATTTTTTTAAAAGTATCAACTGATAATGGAAACTGGAAAAATGCAATAGAACTTATCTTTACAAATATATAGAACAATATATAGAAATTTTAGGTAATGTTGAAAAAATTCATAAAAACACATTTATTACTTTAAACTAGTTTTACTCTATACTCTAGGTGAGTTTTCATTGGTTAAAATATTGTTAATTTAATAATCGTGCATTTATTAATTGTACACTTTTTAACTGACATTCACCTATTTTTAATCATTGAAAATAAAACTATGTTTTCTGAATCAGGTTCTATGGTATTCTTCCATCATTATCATGAACTGGAAGGTTCGTACTACATCAGTACTATTTACTATACACTTGAATATGGGCGATACAATGGACAAATAAATTTGGTTTATTGATATGTACAACGCCGAACTTAGGGTTTGATGAACTCTTTATGTGTAAAAATTTATGTACATTAATTTTTGTATAATACATCTCCATTTGAATTCGAAGCAAAATCTTTTCCTTTCTAGCAGAATGTAGAATATTTTTATGCGTTTAATGTCAAAATCTAATTATTTGAGCCCGATACTTTACTTTTAAATCTGTCTTTATCGGATCGCCTTATGCAGAACCTATCCAAACCGACATCAATTCATCTTTAAAGTACTGCTACACTTTTACTTTTACTTTTGAACATTTTTGAAATTAATACATTAACAATAATGAAATTGAAACTAAACAAAAATCCAAGCGTAAGAGTATAGTATTTTTAGTAGATTTTTATCTTTCAAAATTTATATTCTCGTATCATTGTACGTAGAATGTTTTTTTTTTTAATATTAAAATTTAATTTTAAATTTAATTTTAAGATTGCCTCTCTAAATAATTATTACAATTTAGAATCACATTGAATGAGTTCTTCATATAGTTTTCTCGAACTCAGACTTTTTATGCTATTATTGGATTGTGATCAATAATCAAATACAGTTTGATATAAAAAATATCTATAAATTTCTAACATTTTACAGTTTGTCAAAGATGATATTCCTAATATATATGCTATTCCCATTATGCCCAACTTAGTCTATGTTAACATTTCTTTATATATAGGTACATAACGTAACAATATCATGTATATTTATACAATTTCATATGCATAATTTCTATATACAGATTTTCTTCAGTCGTGTAACCCTATAAACACCGATAAAAATGATCATCACAAATTGTTAAGACTACGATACAAAAAATAATTTTGTACTTCATTCTTTTTTAAAATCACCTTTAGTACCACCAGTTTTTGAAACTAGCTCTATACCTGAGATGCACATTGTATCAGGTGGTGCAGACCCTTTACACATATCATAGATTGTGAGAGCTGCAACACTAACTGCTGTTAATGCTTCCATTTCAACACCAGTTTTACCATGACATTTTACCTTGGCTATTATTTCAACACGATGCAACATACTGTTCAATGTTAAAGCAACAGATACGTCATTCAGTGCAAGAGGGTGGCAGAGCGGTATTAGATCTGATGTACGTTTCGCTGCCATAATCCCCGCCAATTCGGCGACTTCTAAAGCATTCCCTTTTTTTGTATTATTTTCTAAAATCAGTTTACCGATAACAGGTCCTACTTCGACGAAACCTCGAGCTACTGCTGTACGATGGCTTTCTGGTTTATGTCCCACATCTACCATTTTTGCTCTTCCCTTTTCATCTACATGCGTTAGAACGGAATATAGTCTAGTATGCATGAGTGGTATAGGTGTACGTCCTGTTTGGGTATGTACTAGTAAATGATGTAATGGGATCTGCATCGTTACTCTTGTTGCTCCTAGAATTTTAGACCAGATGTGCATTTTAAGTTTCAAACATCCAAACATTTACAACTTTTTAAAGACTGCAGTGCAAGACTTAAAGAGTCAACTTGCGTATCGTGTCATGTTAGAGGTACATGCATGTTAGATATTATTGATTACAGTCCAGAACGCATATCTGCTAACCGCCAATGAGGATCATTGGTCTATTTTCCATCTGGCTTAGGTTGAACATTCCTGAAACACAGTTGAATATTCGGTATTTGCTCTTTCCAGTTTTTCACTGGCGCTTAGCAACTTTTTATTTTCATTTAATTTTGATAAATCTATATTCATTAATTATACTTTGGAGTTTAAATTCAAAAACAAAAACTACCAGGTTTACTTCGAGATATATTAAAAATATCATTTACACGAGAAAGTTTCCTCTTTGTCAAGCCGTGTTATAATGCTTTATTATTTCTAGTATACCTGCATGCTGTTTTTTCTTTCCGTATACAGCTAAACGAATTATATTTCTTATTTCTTCATCAGATTTACCACTTCGAATTGCATCCCTCAGTGAAACTTCACCTTTCCCTTCAAACAAGCAGACTTTTAAATTTCCATCTGCTGTAATTCTTAAACGATTGCAAGAGTTGCAAAAATGTTCACTCATCGATGTTATAAATCCCACTTGACCTACAAATCCAGGAACTTTGTATGCCTGTTAGAAATTATGAAATAAATATTATATAATGTAGATTAACCAAGAATTAAAAAAAAAATTATGAATTACTTTGGAAGTATCATTAGGTTTATTAGAAACTGCACTAAAATCTGGATATGTTTCACGGATAATTTTCTTCATTTCATTGAATGACACCATTTTATTCTCTTTCCATTCATTTCCAGAGAAAGGCATATATTCGATGAATCGCACGTCAAGAGATCTGTCTTTTGTTAAATTTACAAAATCAATTAACTCATCATCGTTGAAACCTCTCATTACTACACAGTTTACCTAAATATTAATAATTTCTAATTAGAGATTTCGTTAATTTTTATGAAGTTAATAAATAGTCTGCTAACAGACCTTTACTGGGGAGTATCCCAATTGTACTGCTAGATCAATGGCTGCTATAACTTTATTCCAACCTCGCCGACGAGTGAATTTTTCAAACCGTTCTGGTTTTAAAGTATCTAGCGATATGTTCAAGGCATCCAAGCCTGCTCTTTGTAATGCTGGCAACTGTCTAGTTAAAGCAATACCATTTGTAGTAATTCCAAGAGTTTTCAAACCATCTAAACTCTTTAATCTAGCTGTAAAATATAAGATGTCAAAATATAGGTGAACTTGCATTCCAAAGTACTTATAAATTTCCATAAATTGCATAAATAATCATTTTATATAATCAATTTCTTGTACCTATAATGTCAACAATATCCTTTCTCACAGTAGGTTCTCCACCAGTTAGTCGGATTTTATCTACACCTTCTTTTACAAAGAGATTGGCTAAGTAAACAATCTCATCTGTTTTCAAAATGCCTTCGTTCTTTGTAAGTTTTACACCTTCTGCAGGCATACAGTATAGACCTGGAATAAAAGTTATCATTTTATGTATGAAATACTTAACAAGAAAAAGAAAGATAAGCTTACATCGGAGATTGCATCTTTCTGTAATAGAAATTCTAAGATACGTATGGTGACGTCCGAAAGAATCCGTTAGAATTGGATGACTGGTATCGATAAGTTTCTCTCTAAATTGCTGAAGCTAAAAGGGAATTATCAGCTTGATTGCTATGAAATATGCTTTAAAAAGTCTAATAACGTTATCTTACTCGTTGGGATGGTTTTACATGTAAGGAAGCCTCTGTCGAGTACGATGCAATAAATTTATGAACACGGTGAACCTTATTAAACATCTTATATTTAGATAAGAATACTTATCGCATTAAAGAATACTTTTGTATTGGAAGACTGAAGTCGGAAAAGGGTTTGTCTCCCTTTTTTACATATTGCAATTCTTTTAAACACTTCGTTACTGGTCATGTAAACCGAGGTTAGATACTTTCTACTATAATATACTTTGTTTCAGTTTATGTTTTTCGTGACTCCTTATCTCATAATTATCGCTTTTTAATTTCTGCGATAGATAATGAGACAAAGTGAGCCGTGTTGTTATTGCATGTGATACAAATTCAGATAATGGTAAAGTTCTGCAATCGTAATTCATGATTCGGAAATCGGAGCACGTGACATGCGACGTCAGCACACCAATAATTGTTGCGTTTCGCCATATGTGTATGCGAGAGAGCTTCGCGCACTGTCATTTTAAATAATGTTAGTGGCTTTAAATTCAAAAACTGCGCAGAATCGGCAATTTTAAAAATTTTCCCAACATATATATATATATATATATATATGTATGTTAAGAGAGGATCGAGGGATTCTTCGAGGGCAAGATAGAAGAAAGCGTGGTGTAAGTTGATAAATAGCGAATTTTAGTGGTTATATTTTTTATTAATGGCGGATATGAAATTATATGGCATATGATTCGACCTATAATAATATTGCCAAACATCCCTGCAAACACATAATGTAACCGTAATATAACATTTATATAATTGTTACTTGTTACATTAATGTTACATAGTCGCAATATACCTGTTACATTTGTGTTGAAAAATTACCTGCTGTTAAACTAAAATTGCCTTTATGTAGGGAATTTTGACTTTGGGATAGGTATAATTTGCGAATATGTATTTTCATATCGATTCTCCTGCGTAGTTACATATACATAAATCGACCTTCACACTGATATATAATTTACGAATGTATTTATAATCTACAAATTAACTATATTCAATGTAATTGTATATATCACGATCATCACGATAAGAATAGAAAATTTACTTGAAGGGGGTTCTAAAGTAGCACTTTTACCGACACTTATTTTGTCGAAACTATCATTTCCAATATAGAATACTCCTTCATTTTATGAACCGATTTAACTGAACTTTTTCCTGCGATCATATGAAATGCATACTTTCACAGATAACAGAGCCCGATTTTCGAAAAAAGGCAAGAATTATTATTTATTTATTAAAGCGCTTTCACCTGTTTTTTATAAATGCATACAAAATTTCAACGAAATCGGTTCAGAATTGGGCGAGAATTCGCAAGAATAAATTTTTGTAGTGCGATCATGCAGTTTGCGTTATTGTTACCTCCGAACTTTATTCTTGTAAATTCTCGCTCGTTTCTAAATCGATTTCGCTGAAATTTGACCTACACTCAGAAAAAATGCGTAAAAGAGCTTTAAAATAATAATTAATTATGAATTCTCACTGGAACATATGTTTTTTAACGAAAATAAGGAGTCTGTAAAAGCGAGTTTGATTAAAGTAGCGCGTCGGTATTTGGCCGCCCCTAAAGATCATGACATTATACTGAAATGAAAAGAAAATAATACAACAATTAAATATTGCATATGAAATTACAGCCAGAAATATATAGTTGATCCAGTTGATTCTTGTTCCATTAAAATGTCGAGAAAATTGGAACGATTTTCTTCATGCCATTTCATGTTTTATCTTCTAAAAAAATGTAACCTGCAGTTATATTAAAGATATATATATTGTATTATATCAATAATCTTGTAAATCTATATGTAATGCTAAATAAGCTACATAAAGACTTGTAACGACTATTTCTCTTTAATTAGCCTTAGTCGTTTTAGTAGTATATTGTAACGAGAATTTTTGAAAATTGTACGTTATTTCGCAGGTCATTTACTATGTATAATCAAAAATAGAAAAGGCCATCAAAAACTGCATAAAAAACGATGAAATATATATTTTATAAGTATGTAATAATCGTGATCGTTGATTTATACAAACAACCACATTAATATATTAAGAAAATTACCTACGAAAGGACGTACAAAAGGATGTACGATAGGACGTGTTACTTCAGCGGACAATTTCGTACATCCTTTTTTATGTTCTTTCCTACGTCTTTTTGCAGGTCCGTTTTTTTTTTAGGCATACCAATCCCACTAAAAATTCCCATGAGGATCTCCATGTGAAATCCAATATTCGAACATGTTCCTTTTTGAATAAATAAAAGCTAGGATAATTTTTATACAATTTTAAACAAGAAAGAAACATGTTTTATTGTAATAAAAATCCCATTTAAAAATCTCCATATTTCAGAAATGTCCTAGAATTTTTTTGATTCCAAAAAATATTTTCTCATATGGGGATTTTTGGCAGGGAATGTATATAGATTGTGTAGTATATGAAATGCCTATTATTAATATTTAAATTTTTTTTAACTGTATATATACAACAAAAAATATTTGTTGGATTTCATGATTAATTGAATTTATAAATTTAAAAATTTTAAGATTAACAGTTTATAACGGTAACCGCGCGTTAAAATAGTTATCAAGGTTATAATCTATAAAATTCTCGATACTTATCTCGGATTATACATTTTCAAGTTAACCGGCTAACTTCAAAAGTATACAGTTGCGAGAACATGAGTTTTTAGAGAGGAATGCAGCATACGCTGCTGTTTTAAATTGACACAGATACCTGTCAACTCATCTGATGTATAATTTACATGTATATTTTGTGAATCTATGTAAATATATTACAGTCATCGGGGCATAAATATTCTGCATTAAAAAGCTAGTAGTAAAAAAAAACTAATAATGCGAGAGAAAATAAGAATTAGATAATGTATGTATAATATAAATTGAAAAAAAAAATATTTATTTTTCTTTACATAAAACGTGAGATATATAGCATATCAACATATAAAAAGTCCTTAAATTTATTTACTGTATACTCTATTGTTATAAATTTGGCAGCCCTGATATTTTCAAATAAATAAACTATATACAAAATTGTAAATATTTATTATATGTTGATATATCATATAAAACCCAGCTGAATATAAAACGTTTTCCAAAAGTTGCTTAAAAAAAAAAAAAAATTGTTTCTAATTGAACGAAGATATACAGTATATAAAGTAAAGGTATATGGTATTTAAAGGAATTGATATATTTTTACTCGAACAATTTTTTATGGCTGATGTAGTTATAAATGCTCCGTTATATGGTATTACAATCATTCTTTATTATAATACCATTCAAAAATGTAAAATATTAAATATATACAATATATGTACGTGGTATCCTGCATAAGGGCGGGTGAATAATATGCATTTGTGTATTTTACACACTTAGACGTTTCCTTGTCATTTTCAATCGATGTTTGATATCTCAAATGCACTATAAGTAATTGAAAAATAGTTGCATAAAAAATTGTTGAACCATATGTATTATATACAGAATGGTTGTAAAGTAAATTCACTAGCTTCAGCTTAAAGGTTCTTAAAATGGCATTAGAAATTGATGACCGGGGGATGTCCAAAAAACATGAAACTTACAGAAAATAACCTACAATATTTTCAGTGATTGAAAAAGTTTAAAAAAGCATTTGTTAATTTTCAAAGTGTTCGAAAAAATTTGAATAAATGTTAAAAAAAATCCCACGATTAGAAGAACATCTGGTAAAAAGCTCATCAAGATCCGTTGAAAATGATAGAATAAGTTATCGAATTTTAAAACTATACGAAGTTACTTTATAACCACCTGTTATGTATATATTATTAAGAGCTTCCCTGTCCTGACATCCACTTTCCCCGCAGACGTCAATTTTTCAGAAAAAATCTTCAACAAAAAGATTTAATTTTTTTGAAGTATCTATTTTTCAATTACTTATATAATTCTTTTGAGAATCAAAATCGGCGACTTAAAAATCTGCAGTCCAAATTTGGAAATTAAAAATATGAAGGTAAATGTCCCAGTAGTCGATCGCTTATAAAAAATGGATTGTCCCAGTACTCGAACAGCCTCCTTTTATATGCCATATATGCCACAATAAAATGTTAAAAAATATGTAATTAGATTTCTTCAAGAACTGAAAGATAAATAATTTTTAATTATATATTTTTTAGATTTCCAGTACAATTAAAATGTTGCTTATAAATATGTTAAGAACCCATTTTTAATTCATGCTTGACTACTAGGACATGCTATTTTAATTTGTCTTTTTATTGCTTTATAGGTATATTTTGCCTAATTGCGTGTTTTAAACCATTTCTGTTATTCTGTATTTGTTGGTTTGTTTGTTTGTGTTTTGTATATAATTGCGTATTAAGAAATTCGCATATATTTGTTTGTTTCTTGTCTTTTTCGTTTGTAATGTTGGAAGGTCAAAAGAGGATACCATTTATTTTTGGAATATCCGCAGTAAACAAAACGTGATTTTGAAAGTTCAAATGTTGAATTACGAAGTATTCGTCAGTGTGTAAAATCTGTATACCTATATATATAATTCTTTCTAATCCAGTTTTTTAACTGTCAATCGTTTTTCATTTACTATAGGTAATCCAATTTTATTTTGACCGTTTAATTTCTTAAGTCTCCTTTCAGAAGTCCATCCTGAATCCCGACAGATATTATATACATATACAATCTTAAGATCTAGTATATACTTGATAAAATTTCAACACTTCATTGTTAGACTGTATAGGAATTATTTTATTTCTATACAGCGCGGGAACACCTGCTGGGACTGTTTCTAGATTATAGTGGAATGTTTTTATTTTGTTATGATATATCTTAATATCTCGTATTATACGGTAAAGAAAATTAGATGCTCAATGAAAATCTGCATGGGCAGCAGAACTTTTTTGTTATGTAATATATAACATATGAAAATAAACTCGTTTGTTAATGAAATATTTTTAAAGTTTGTTGGCATTGTGTTTCTATTTTTTGAAAGTAAGATATTGGAGGGATATAAAGTAAATTGGTTTCATTGGAAATTATTTTGCATTATTCTGCAATTAAAAATTGATCAACTTCTAATTCAAATCAATTTGAATCCATTTTAATTCGTACTTTGATCTTTCAATGCGTTTTTGATTACTCGGACGTTAACTCTGTGCAATTTATTGATTATCTGAATATATTTTCTCTTTTTTTATCTTCACAGTAAACGAAAAAGGATTGAAGAGTTAGAAATGGTCATAAATTGAATGGAAAATGATAGTGAATGATTCAATTTAATGAAGAAATATAATGAAAATGAATCAAAGAAGTTACAAACGGTCAGAAATTGGATTGAAAATGATAGAGAATGATTCACTTTCATGAAGTGAATTGAAGAGTTAGAAATGGTCAGAAATTGGATTGAAAATGATTGAGAATGATTCACTTTAATGAATAAATAAAATAAAAGTGAACCAAAGGATTTAGAAATGGTCAAAAATTGGATTGAAAATTATACAGAATGATTCGCTTTAATGAAGAAATGAAATGAAAATGCATCAAAGAAGTTAGAAATGGTCAGAAATTGGATTGAAAATGATAGAGAATGATTCCCTTTCATGAAGTAAATTGAAGAGTCAGAAATGGTCAGAAATTGGATTGAAAATGATAGAGATTCACTTTCATGAAGGGGAAAAAAAGAATGAATTTTACATGTAATTGTGGATATCAGATATAGTTCGATGTAGTATACATATTGCCGTCCACAGTAAAAAAAAAAAAAAAAAGATTATAACATCAAAAGTTGGATTAACAAGAATTCAGAACTATTCGTTGTAGAAGAAATGAATCCATTTTTAATCACTTTTAACCCTTTTTAATCTAAGTTTTCAACTGTCAATTTTTTTTTTTTTTTTTTTTAACTGGGATCCATGCTTTTAGGAATCACTAATTGTCGGCATAACTCTGCATTTATGCGCCACGATTATTATTGACCGTATGAAACTTACCCCGTTTCAATAATAAATAACGAATGAACGATAACAGCCATGAATTTTTTTTTTTATATTTTTATAGAAATATAAAAAATTTATTTTATATAAAAAGTTTCGTACAAAAGTTCGTTTTTATATACATGGTAATACAACTAAACTATCTACATTTTATTTATAAGATTCGACGCTTTGTGAAAACGTATTTTACGATGTCATTGACGATCGCGCACGGAGCCCCGATCAGAATTAGTTTCTTCCAAGGCGTTGACGAAGTCATGCTAACGGATTATTTAGAACAGGAAGAAGATAAACAAACAAATAAACAAAAATCACCGCTATATATATGGATTTCGAGGATATGTCATTATATCGAACGCCGGAAGTGCAGCACCACGTAGCGCATCGATTCACAGAGTGACGATCAACTTTTGGACCTGGACATTCCTGTACCATTATTGTAGCGGTCGCACTTCTTCCAGTGCGTTCGTTCCACGGTCCCTTCTCCAAGCATGCGATCAGAGTCGTTGGCACAATAAAAAGTTTTGTCAGTCGCTCATTTGTATCTGGCGTCGCCGACAGCGGTCAAGTATTTGTTTTTATTTTCCCTTTCAGTCTTGCTCAGCATCCGACGAGGCATCACCGATGGTGTCGACACTGCCGTCGGAGTTGCTTTCAGCCGCATCCACGAAGGCCGACGACAAATCACCGGAGAGCCTGCTTACGCTTTCGGAACTCACGTCGTACATGAAGATCTCCTTTTCTACGTGGGAATCCCCGTCCGCCGTCCTGAAATACGATAATAACACAATGAAAAATGAGAGTAATCAGTGTACGTATATATACTGCGCTACTGTGCAAAGGGCCTTGTTTCAGATAGAGCGATTTTAACGCGTCTCAATTTCACAGCGATTGTGTCGTTATAGGAGCGGAGCGACGCCGCGCGTTAATTGGCGAAGAGGAGGTGCCTTTTAAGGCGCTCTCGCAACCCGCGTCGGCACTTTGTTGCGATATATAACCTAATTATGCGCGGGATCCGCGGCGCGTTGCGAAAGTTTCTCGTCTCCGTATTACATTTACGTATCATCTGTAAGCGCTTTTTGCCTTTTTCCATTTGTTAAGTACTTTTACTCGGTTTGCGGACGCGCATTCGTTGCGCTCTAATCGTTACGGCTCCGTGCGACGTCCAGATTTCGTGCATTAATCGCAACACGCGTTGCGTACATTATAAAGGAGACTTGCGTAATCCGCGTTAGCGGCTGTTTTTCTTTCTTTTTTTTTTCATTTTTAACGGACCTTTGTGCGAGTAATGGAAACGAAAACGCTATACTGAAGTTCGTTATGCGGAGGGACGGTATAAATATGTCGCGGTACCAATTTACGCGAATGCCAATGTTACCTTTATGTAATGGCGTCTTTCCGACCGAACAATGGACGAGTATAGACGTTAAATTCACGAAAAAAAATGAAAGCGACGACAATGATGCCGTTGAATCGACGAAATTAAAAGTAATATTAGATTACGTGATCGGCGTAGAATGGAGCGGAAGCGGTACGTTCCATTTCCGTGTTGATGCTTATGAAAGACCGGCATATACAATTGGCGGTCGAAGAAAAAATGATGAACAAACAACATTTTACATAATCGATAACATTTTCTGCGGTTTTCAACGTTAAGGAGTGGATTTTTTTTCGGATTACATATATTTCTCCAGATTTAAATTACTGAACACTGATGGAACAGTAGTAGTAGAATATTACTACACGATTGTGCCCTATAGCTACCCAATTTTATTTTCTGAAAATTATTTTATTTTTGAGAGGAAGAAACGGCAAAATACCGTAAAGTATACGTTTTAAATTTCTTTGATAAAGAGTGAAAGTTTTACTCTATTTCCGATTGATTGTATAAATACAAGAAAAAGTCGATAAAGTAGTGAATTCTCACTTATTGACGAAGACTTGCCTTGTTTTCACACAAAAAAAAATCTACAGAATAAACTATCGTAAAAATTTATTTAAAAAATTGAATAAACCATTAAATGAAGTATTCATTACTTCGAGTTCAGCAGTACAAAAACCCAGCAAATGAGGACGGATTAGAACGAATTAAAAAATGGCAATTTCTAATTAGTTTTCTTACAGAACGAATTCAGATAAATTATTTCCTCCTAGTCCTAATCCGATTTAATAGATTCTGAATGTTATTATTATATCGAACTGAATCCGATGCGATTCGAAACAATGCGTTTTTTGATTATTTTCTTTGGTAAATGGCGTTAAACAGTTTTTTTTTGTTATTTCGTTCCATTACGTTCCAATTCTATCAGTTATCATGTATCATACGAGTAATGTCATATTATTTCACATTGGTAATTGCAGTACGTTTAACCCCATCTATATATGTGAAAATAAGCAAGGAATGCATCATTCCGAACTGTATATCGAATACGCAGTTCGATGCAATAACATTTAGAATGTATTGAATCGGATTCGAACGAATAAAGGAAATAGTTTATTTGAATTCGTACTGAGATAAAAACAAAACAGAAAATGTAATGTTTCAATTCGTTCTATTCCTTCCATTTCGAATTGTCGTGATCTAATCGATTCGTTTCGCCTGAATTCACTTTCAAGTCCATCATCCGAACATTGAAATCGATAAGTATTTACGTAATAACTGTTTGTTAAAATGAAATGCTAAAACATAAATCTTGAGGATTAATAACAACGTCCCCAGCATACAGAAACAATTCTATATTTGTCCTTATTATTATGATGTAGAAATTGTAATTGCAAATGTATATTGGAGGTTATGTTGACTTTTTTTCCCATGAATTAAAAGCAATTGAATTCGTTTCAATACAATTTTTTCTACTAGGAAAGTACATCGAAGAAAATCGATTATTATCGCAATGTGTGCAGAATCTATTATCTATTATTTATTATCTCTTATCTTTAATCCAATTTTTAATATAAACTTCCTATATTTTATTGACTGAGCTTTATTGTTTTTCCTTCGTAGCAATACGATTGATGCACACGGTATCAAGCATCAACAAATTCATCGTGGTTAAATTAGTAATTAGAACTAAATGAACTGAATGAACTGAATGAACTTCGCCATTATGACCCACTACTATTTCTGTTATATTCTACATTCATCAATTTCACTGTATTCAAATATATGGCTTTTCGCTAATTCTCAATACTTTTTCATTCGATGTTGTTATGACTGACTGTTATTTGGGTCAAATGCATGTATATGGATTTTTGTTTATTTCGAATATTTATCTCGGTGCAGTAATTTCCATGAATTTTCACTGTATTATATTTAATGTTAATTAGGGCATGTAATTGACAACTTTCGCTACTTTTCTTCACTTTCGTGATTCATTTTTGCTCTATAAGTTATTCGATTTCAAATTTTATGTGAACTATATTTTTTTCAATTTTATTTGGACTATTTTTTAAAATTTTATTTAATTCCGAAACTTTTCGTCCTATAATAAACCACTTCATTTCTTGCCCTTATATTTCAATTGAATTGAAAAAACACTCGGTGATAAAAATCGATTCAAATCGTGTTCAAAGCAAATCAAAATCAATTCATCAAAATTGATTTAGTGACATTGAAAATTTGACTTCATTTAATTTCGTTTATGGTTATCTTATCTTATGTATCTGCCTGAATCAGCCACAGTAGGCATTGGTAGCTTTATTGGCATTAACCCATCAAGTTCGAAATGTCAATATTAAATTATTTTTCATCAAGTTGTTGTTTCATAATATATGTAGATGTACAAACATTTTTTAAATATAATATGATGTAAAATTTCATTCTCTTTCAGTACGTGGTGCCAGGAAAAAATCAAATAACCTTTTTCTAACAAATTTATCGAGGAATACACTGATATTATTCGCAGATTTTTTTATTGACATTTTGAAATAGCTTTTAGGTTGACCTGGAACTTTTCAAATATTTTTCATTCTGGATTTAGGACTCGTGAAGACTTTTCTATCTGGAAAAGTATGCATATTACCGGATAAGGATTCAAAATATTTTTGCCAAAAATTGTTTATAACTTTTTAATTGATTGATTTCAGACAAATTCTGAGAATATATTCTGTAAGAATATCCAATTTCATGTGGAATCATATGTCGGAAATTTTCATTTTTTATTATATTTTGATAAAGTTGATACATAAAATTGATGAAAATTTATTGAAAATTGACGACATATTGGAGTTAAAAATTTTGGGTTGAAAGAAAAACGAAATTTAATATCAGATACGACTATACTTCATTCGAGATCAAAATATTTAGCACATTAGGGACCTTGCCTAATTAATTAAACTATCAGTAATAGATCTCCTGTGATTGAATATGCAACTTATCAATCTTTTTCAATAGGTTTCTGATAAGATAGGTCCATTCCACATCACGTTCTAATTAGTTTATATTAAATTAAGTCTTATTATTCTTCAAATACAATACTGTATTGAATTGGATTTATAAGATTTCAATTTCAAATTTTGTCGGAACCGATCAACGTCCGACGATATTCCCCGAATTTTTAGTTGCTCTAATTGTAATTTAAACGATATTTCTATAAATCATTCCACGCGGACAGGGAGATAGCGTCAGTCAACATACGTATATAATATATAACGTCCAACCGAAAGTGAAGGAAAGTATAATTAATTTGCTCTAACAGTAGGAGAGGCCATTACGAAATGTAGCCAGGGATCAAGAATATGGAATCTCATTGAATACTCACGTCGTGACCAGCAGAACAACAGACTGCATTTGCGGTTCCGAATGCCTTTCCTGCTCCAGCCATCTCTTGTAGTTTTCAGCAGAGGGCTTTTTCACGAGTTGCTTAAGAGAGTCCCCGGCGAGAAAGCGAATCGTCTGTACGTCCGCGATTTTCCTGCTTTGCCTCGAGTCCGTTTCCTCCGGCTGAAAGCTGTAATCGACAGGCGCGAGCACAACGACGCTGGAAATCATCTTGCCATTCAATTCCGGCACGTCCGGAATGGGAAAGGAAGCGCCGTTCACTCGAAGTGGAAGATAGCGATTGTACTGGCTGGGATCTCGCTCTCCCACGGTAACAGGACTCAGAATAGTAGCGTCGTCCCTAATGTGTTGATCGGCGATCGATTGGCCTTGCACCGTATTCGGATCGAATCGAATTACTTTCATTTCCACCCCACCGGAGCGCAGTTTCGTCTGCTCGAATTTACCGCTCACGCTATTGGCAGACGATACCTTTCCAGGATTCGAGGATGATGCCGTTTGCAGTTCTTCCGATTCCGTGTTTTTTGGTCGTTTTACGATCTTCGGCACTGGTTCACTAGCCGACGTTGCCGAGGCCCCACCAGCCCCGTAGAAGTTGGCCAAGGCTTCCGGTGGCAAATTTTCGATATTGATGCCGCCTACCTTATCGTAGTCCAGGATCTGAATGTCGGCGTTCCCCAGAATGCCGGAACTCAGCAGTTGTTCTCTGATATCGTCGGGTACCTCGTCGGGCAAACTGGCGATGTTCTCTTGGATCCTGGCAGCGTGTTTAGGCGACACTGTCGTTGTGGCGGTTGGTCTTTCCGTCGAATACGTTGCTGGAGTCGGCGCTGGTGTCGTTGGCTTTGGAGACGTTACGTAAATTCTGGGTGTCGTTGACGGATAATTCGGCTCTACGGTGTTGGAATTTGGAGTAGCGTAGATTTTCTGGCCGGAGTAGAGGTTTTTCCCTTGGAAAGTAGGCCTTCCCCAAATGGACGACTCGGGGGCGGACGGCGGTGCCCGTTGTTGTTGCGGAGCCGGCAGATTCTGAGAGAAGAAAGATTCTGGATTTTGATAGGTCGTCTGTTTCGAGGGATTGCTGCTTAATGGCTGTTTTTGCTTTTGTTGCTGATACTGTTGGTGCTGTATGTATTGCTGTGGTGCGGAGGGTGAAAATTGATTCGAGTTCTGAACTCGTCCAAATGACGGTTGCGCGACATCCTGATGCTGCGACGTTGAAACCGGCGTGGGTGAATGGGTCGGGAATGGGCCGGGCTGTAGCGGATTTTCCCTGATCGCGTAATGCTGTTCGAGTTTAGGAATGGACTTGAGAATTTCCCCGCTCGTTTCCTGGGAGGTTTGATGCTGACTTTGCGGTTGCTGATTTACGCGGAATTGTTGTTGTCGTAAATTTTGTTGATATTGCTGGCGTAACTTTTGATCTTGCTCTTGCTTCCGTCTCTGCTGCTCCAAAAGCCTCTGTTCCTGCTGTCTTTGCTGACTAATGAAACGCTGTTGCTCCGCTAATCGCTGCTGTTCGCGCTGTTTTATCTGTTCCTGGTGACGTTGCTGTTCGTGGTATCGTTGCTTCTCTTGCTCTTGCTTGAATCGGATTTCCTGATGCACGAGCGGTAGTTGCTGCTGCTGGAATGTCTGTTGATCGAAAAAGTTTCCTTTATGTCCGGATTGGGTCCGTTGATTGTTAGCCTGGAAGTTGTTGTTACTCTGATGTCCCGATGAAAAGCCAGTTTGTTGCTGGAGATGCGGCGCCGAAAATGAGCTGAATGGTACGCGTTGCTGCACTTCGGGCAATCCTTGAATTGTGAACGGTAATCTCTGGGGACGTTGATTCTGCACTAATTGGGGATTTCTATTTGGCGGAGGTCCCGATTGGAACTGATGCTGCGAAGAAAAGTTCGGCGGCAGTTGCTGAAGCGGATGTGGCGGCTGCTGCAGGAGTTGCTGATGCGCAAAGGAATTGACGATTCTCTGTTGAGGGAACGCCGGAGTCACGTGCTGAGGAAAGGGTTGCAATTGTGCGTAAGGACCGTGTGGTCTCTTCGAGGCTCCGGGTGATGCTAGAAGAGTTGGTTTAGCGGAAACGGTCGATGTCGGTGCCTCCTGATCACTTCTCTTGTTGTGATTATTCGGCGGAACTTGTTCGGAACCGAATGTTATGCGAATACCACTGCTTCCCGAATGGTACACTTCACTGTCGGGTCGAATGATTGCACGCAAAGTCGTCGATGGCTCGATAGGCGTCGGCGTAATCGGCTCTGGAATGTTTTCCGGCCTGTAAGTCACCGACTCGGCGTGTTCCGGCTTTTCCTCGTGGTGCTCCTCGACGGGAGTAAGTGCGGGAATTGGAGCATCATAAACAACGCGCGATTTCGAATCACCGGGATCTTTCTTCTTCTCGTACTTGACGTAGAACACTTGAATCGGCTCCTTTTTAGGTCGTGTCGTCACCGGCAGTAGCTGTAGAGGTGGCGCTGGCAATGATTCGTTAGACTCTTTAATGATAATTTCTATAATAGGCTCAGGCTCGGTCGGGTAGTAGTTGTAAGTGGGCCCTTCTTCGTAGTGGTCGGAGTACTCGTCGCTTTTGGACTCGACGATGGGACCGTAGAGAGGATCTCGTTGAGAGTACTGGGTTATCGGCTCCATGGAAACTGCATATGGCGGCGGTCGACCGCTTCGTCGTGGTTTGAAGGAGATATGTTGACGTTTTCCACGGTTTTTCGTTTCCTCTTGAGTACCACCCAATACCGCGGAGACCACCACCAGCACTGTTATCTTTAAAGAAGGTGACGAATTAATGCCGATTAAACACGAGCCCAAGTCTAAGTTATTATATACATTGCAATAATATAAGTGGTTGTAAAAATAATTGAAAAGTCTAGGATTACACTGTGATAAAAATGCAATCGATCGGCAAGAAGAGAAGATGTCCTACATAGCGTGAGAGATCAATCGATATTCCAGATAGGAAACGAGAGACCGGATAACCAGTCCCCAATAAGGACATGCCGATCGGTCAAGTTTGAGATACGAGTAGGTGACTAATTAGGGGGATGCCTCGACTAACGAGGAAGATGATTTGGAGCGATCCGGATCATCGGATTGAAACTCGTATTCCAGTATGGTAAACTGTTAAGTCGTTTAAATTACGAGTATAAGGAGAAACGGATTACGGCTATGGAGAACGAAAGGGAGAACACCTATGCGCCGTTACGCCTCGTGGGCGCCGCTATTAAGTTTCCTCCAGCCACTAATCGTATTTCCATGTTTATGTTGCAGCCGTAAACGTTCGGTGCATCAAGTTAAAGCGAGTCATCGCTGATAAGTGGAGAGAAAATTATTTCAAAAGTGTGAAGAACCGGCTGGATTAATTAAGAAAACACTTTTCTTTTTATCTCACACTTTTTATAGCGTTCGATGTTATATCCTGCAGTAAAAAAAGTAATTGCAAACTACAGATCGTTTAAGGCTGCTTATTAGGATTTTAAAGTATTACGTAAAAATAAAAGTAATAAAAATAAAATAGTCTAGGGTCATTTCCTAACTCGTTTGATATATGCGCACCTTTCTCTTGTTACGATATTCTTCGCGGGCTTGTATCTTATTTTTCATTTAGTTGAAATTATACGCCTCAAAAATGACACAAGACTTGAAAAATATCGAACTAAAAAAGAAAAGTTAATAGAGCAACTATTTATGTACCATTTAATTAGCATTAATCTGGCAGAAGGCAAACAATAGAGCACGCGACATGACAATGATAATGACGATGAGAAATCTTCACTTTTACTAACAAAAGAAAATTACATTTCCTCGACCTACAAAATTCACTGTCAAGAAAAATTCATCTTGAAAAATTATAAATAATGATGGTTTCTTTCAAAGTCAACTTTGGTAATGTGTTTTTAAGTTGAAACGCATTAGTGTCTTTTTTTCGGCTTATTGTTAAATATTCAGAACGGCTTTAATGAAAGTTATATTTTAATGCGAATTTAATTTAATTTTTATTTATGTATTTATGTTTTTATTTCGAAAAGTGATTGACTTACATATAATTGATGGAAACATACAACAACGAATCATCGAATGTGAATTGGTTTTATAGTATCAAAGTTAACGTCTTCTAGGTCAATTGGACCTTGAATAATTGTCAGTTTCTAATATAGTAAAGACTATTGGGTAACAATTGTGTGCATCTGCCTGAACACTTTATCTAAAAGAAAGGACATAAAATATTTTTTGTCTTGGATGTGAGATAATTGGAGATTAAATTAGACTACTTTAATTCTTCAGAAATTAAGCCGAGTTCTATTCAAAATATTTCTGAAAAACTATCGCAAAAAATTTAATTTAATTTTTTCTTTTGCAATAAAATCTATTTTTATTATTATTATTATTGTCATCATCGCCATCATCATCACCATTATTATCATCATCATTACTATTTTTGAAAAGATACAAAAATAAACATTAGAGTATTATGTTTAAATTTTTTTGACATCTAATGTTCTTTCACATATTAAATTAGAACATTAAAAAAAATGTATCACAAAATTTTTAAATAAAATTAAGACTTAAATAACTATCTAATAGTTGTGTGAAGATAGCATCACATGATCGTTTTCGAATAATCAAACAAATTGAAGTAAAAAGTTTAAAAGAAATATTTTTAATAACTCCTAAAATAATTCATTTATTATTGTAATGTTTAAAAACACTATTAAAGAACTATTGATGAAGCCATTGACATTCAACTTTTGTTTTCCGGGACTGATGAAAAATCACACGAGGATTAGAAAAATATGGATGCAAGTTAATTGCACGAGCGTTTTAAAATAATTGTATACATTATAACGTTACGTGAATATAGCTTCTGGATAATTGTATACGTTCAAATATGGCCGGAGAAAAAGGTAATGCATATATACACGTTGAACCGACCATACTAAAATTGACACAACAATTGTCCAGGTTGATACAATTATTTTTATTGTCAATAATGACAATATTGTTTTTTTTATGATTACGTGAACCAAAACATAAACGTTAATACACATTGTCTTGAAGTGATTAATTCCGGCTTTAACATACTGTTATACTTCTGTGACGTCTTCGTAAGAAAAATGTTCAGAAAATGAACCTAAGTCGATATTTACGATAAGTCTGTTTATGTCGATTTGATTTAATGTTGAATTCATAATAATGGTGGATGATATTTCAGAAACATTTGACAATTGTATCAGAACTATTCGAAACTATTGGAAAACTATTAAAACTATCAAAACTATTTAAAAACTATTAAATGTATTTAAAACTATTAACAACTTGAAAAGACTACTTGGTACCAGCTAATAATATAGGTGTATTAATAATTAAAAGATGAATTGACTGCTATAGATTTCGTAGTTACAGAATCCATATTATTAGTGTATGGTTAATTAATGCCAATAATATACACTTGTAGAATTAAACTCTCCAAATTTCTTGGAGAGTAACTTTTTACTATATTTCATACTAAATTCTCCATCTCGCTCCAAAATAGGGAGAAATTTTACTTCAGCAAGTGCAAAATACTAGTAAAAATTCATTTTTGAAGATTTAAATGTCACTTTAAGAAATTTTGATGGATGTGAAAACTAACTTTTCTTAAACATTTTGTATATTATACTTGGTATCAGTGAAATTGAGTGTAGTCATATACCAGCATCTTATTGACAAAGATAACAAATATAGTGTTGCAACAAATTCATGTTCGTTAATTATAATGCATAAAGGATTTTATAAATTTTTTTCTTCTTTTAACTTTTTCACTAATTCGTATTGATTTTTCAATCATTCATAAACACCATGCGATTTCTAGCAGATAGTTAATGATTGACGTTTCCATAATAATTGGTAATGAAAATTCGACGTTCTTGTACACTATTCACAAATTGTTAAACTACTGAATAACTATTGTTGCATAATTTTTTAAATACTGAAAAACTATTTTGTAATCAATTGCAAAGTGTATTAAACACTATTATAAAATTCTTAGAAATCGACTATTGAGATAATTTAATTGTTTTATTCCGTTGAATAGCAAATTGAATAGTAAAAAACAATATAGTCACTCGTATACGAAAGATTTGAAGTATTATTGTTGAAGGATTGAAAAAGAGTTGAAGAACTACCACACAAGTTGTTTCTCCTTGATATCATTGAAATATTTTTCGAAATGTTGTGTCCAATTGTCACACTGGCATAAACTATATTTATACCCAGAGTTACCTAAGTTAATTTTTTTTTTTTTATTCGTTAACTATAAATTGAGTTAAAGTTAATGAAGACAAAATTTAAATTGTTGAGTTAATATTTGATTAAACATAGTGTTAATTAAAGTTGAATTAATTAATGGAAACAGATCAAAATTTGTAGCAAAGCTAAAGGACAAAACAAAACAAGAACAAGGTTTGAACACTGAAAAAAAAATTTGTTATTTTCAAGTAAATATTTACTAGAATTAAGAAAATGTTTCCTTCTTTTTAGTAAATCTTACTTAATTCAAGAAAATCTTTTCTCAATTCAACTAAATATTTAATTCCTACTATTCAAGTAAATATTTACTTGAAAATAACAAATTTTTTTCATTGAAGATTAAGAACAAAGTTCAAATTTAATAATTTAAAGATAATACAGTTACAATTTTAAAAAGTGAAGCAAAAAGTAACTAAGTTAAGTTAAGAATTAACGACTTGAAAATTAACTAAGATTCGTTAAAATTAATTAACATTTTAACCATGTAATTAAACTTTTTAATTAAGCCCTTCTGCAAGTATTTAAAAAATAACACCAAAAGTCAACAGTTTTCTATTAATCTCAGTAATAAAAAAGTCTTCAATAACAGTTCCTATTGCACAAAATATTTAAAAAACTAACGTTTATTACTTTATATTGTCGCAAACATTGCTGCTGCGTTTTATTATTAAACACTGACATTTCATTATAAAGTAAATTGCCAGGAGACTATGAAGGACTTATCAATTCCTCGTAGATATTTAGCTTTCCAATAGTCGTAAAAATCACATTGGACGTCAATAATGTCTTGCGATGTATTAAAAATGATAATTTCCCCTAATTGTAATACTTATAGGCGTATTATTTTCATACATACAAGCATTTTCACAATGGAAACTACTATATATGATATCACACGTGCAAAGTGCGAACTTCCAGGAGTTGTGGTGCTTATATAGTTAATCGAAGATCAATTTCCATTATGTAGCAAACGATTGTTACTTTTATATTTGCGAAAAATGAAAAGTAACTTCACGCCTTACATTTACGACACATTAATGTCAACTACTTCCAGTAATGGACTTAATTTCGAAAAGCAGAAAGCCAATTCACACTTACGACTTAAACGTCAGGTTTTACTCGACTCTTACTGTTTATAATTGGATTGCTGCTATTTACTCGCGGTGAAATATTCAAATTGACTTTCCTATAATTGCATTCAAAATTGTCAAAATTGTCGTCAGTTATAAAACAAAAAACCGACACACGCACACACACACACACACACACACACACACGCACGAACAAGTATATGAAAGCTAAACGGCAATTTCGCGATGACTCTTCCTCTTGACACTTGCGCGGAACGCGGAAGAAAATAACAAACGGCCACAGAGTGGGCGAGTGTGTATTTTTTTATAATTACCAGTTTAAGGAAGTACATGGTTGCGCTTCGTCCGTCCTGGGTGTATGTCCAACGATAATTTTCTCTTTGTATATTTACAATCCTCGCACTTCACTGATTACACGCGCTAAGATGCTAAGTGCTAAAAGTCGTTATCGCGCTCCGAGCAACATCCTCGGATCGTCGGATAGCTTGGACAATGTTGCACGAAGGCTCGAATAGGAACTGAGAAAAGTTTTGGGCCCAAAGGCCGGATTCTCCCATCTCGTTCCCACCACAGGCGCAAGAAGCTCCTCTCTAATAACACCGAAGGGGCCACCTTTCTCTGACTACCACATATCGGCGCCTTGATGTAGTCGTCTTCTTCGTCGGTGTTATGACAAAACGGGGGGGAAACGAAAAACAGGGGGACATGTACAACTTTTTTTTGTCAACTATTATGGAACTGGACCCGCACACGATTGGACTTTTCCGATTATCCACTCTGACGTGATGGCGTATACATAAATGCGTCCTTTTGCTTTTTGTCGCTGCCTAACGGAAACTGGCGCTTCTATTTCGTTCGGTGTTACGGTTTTACTTTCGGCCAAGACTTTTTGCAATGTCTTTCTATATAGGTGAAGTTTTATTTTTGAAAATCGGTCAACTTTTTATCGTTGAGGATGGTCGTTCTTGATTCAGGCCCGATTTATTACGGTTTGGTGGTCACGATCTGGTGGTGAACCGGATATTCTGGTAAGAAAACTGGAGTCTTAGAGACTGTTTTTTTATTTTTATTAAAGTTCTCGAAACTATAATTCTGTAGATATCAAATAAGATAAAGACAAATTTGAAAAAAATTGCTACGTTCAATAGTGAGGACGGAACAAATGGATAACTCTTTCATTTTTTTTGGAAACGTGGTTCCTGAATTGTATTACCGAACATAAGAAAATACTTCCGATTTTAACCGCCAGGGAAATGATATATTGAAATTTTGTAAAACCAGCAATTTCTTTTGAAATTGATGGAAACTCAGCTTTGAAAAGTGACAGAATCAATTTTTTTTTATTTCACGAGGAATGGCACAACATTTTTCATTCCACGACGTTTAGAGAGTGAGATTTGAAGAGAATACAATAAGTAAGAGTTTCTTATACAATATTTTTAATAATGGCTGTAAAACGACTCTACAGCAACAATTGTACTTTATTTTGTTAATATTAACATGCGACGAGTAACGAATCGTTTTACCGCATCTAAGCGTGAAAATAGCACTGTAATTACAACCTATTCTCAGGCTCGATAAACATTTCAATAAATGGAATTTCTCTTAACTTTGCATTTCATCACGTGCAAATACGTATCATAAAACGAGAAAATATCCTGTTAATTTCCATGCCTTTCGTTCAGTATATATCGTCTTAATTCATTATTTATTTTAGTAGCACACGCGTAAAGTGGGCAACAATAAAATTAGCATAAGGAAAAAAAAAATACAAGCGTTTAGTGAAAAGCAAAATAAGCTACTTTAAGCGGCACATCCTGAAATTCAATCGCCGCAATATCATATTAAGGCACATAGCAAATTATGAATATAATGATAATAATTATAGAAATTGCAATTTTCACATCCGGGAGCATCGCGGTTTAATTAAATTCCATAAAGTTGTGTAGACGTCTTGCTGTTGAATAACAAAGAAAAATTTGACGCGCGATTTTAGTATGTATATTTGCGGTAACACCCCCCCCCCGCCCCCGCCCCCCCCCCCCCTACCCGGCGCGTAGGCAAGCGGTTGCGATGGACCATTTTTCTGAAACAATGTCGCGGTGAACCACTAAGTTATGTAACGCGCACTTCGAAAGGCGGAAAGGCCATATACAGCTATTTTTAATTCCTGCTTTCTTCCTGTTGAATTAAGACACGTAATTTTCAGTTGCGTTTTCGTCCGCTATATATACGAAAGAGTAACAGAGAGTATAGGGTTAATCAGCAAAATAGGACAAAAAAAGTCCGGAAAAATGCGAATTTGTCTTAAGTAAATTCCTCGAAATTATTTTATATATAATTGCCATCAAGAACATCCATCGGTTCCAATTTTTCCAATTCATTTTTCCAAACGTGAGCATCCGTTAAATGATTACAGAGATATGAGAAAGAATCGAATATGATTTGTCAATATTTTTTCATCTGTTACACATTTACGGGGATCCCTCGAAACTATGACAAACGACGATCTTGTGTTGTGACGATTGGTGTGGATTGATTGATTGGTACATTGTCGTTTCTTCCTGGGATCAAAATGTCTGATAACACGCACAATAAAGTCACTGTGATGTCATCACGTGCATCCAACATAATCCTTTCGTACGAGGAAATCAATGCTTAATGATTGCATTTTGTATACAATAGTGATATACTACGTTTTAATATTTAGTATTTATTATTTAGTGTTTAGTATTTATCTCATTCTTATACAACTATTTTTTTTTAAATATTCGACTATATACATTTAATTTATCACTTGAATTCATATATCATTTGGTTTTATATCGATATTTATTGTTCATTAACGATTATTCGATGAATGTTGTAATGATCAATCTATGTTTTTTTTTTTGAATGTTTTGTTTTTGTTTCGTCTATTTCTTTACTTTTGGTGACATTTCGAGATATTCTTGATCGTATTTATAATCATTTTACTCAGTTTTCGTTTACACTTATCAACATTTGTAAATTGTGCCTATTTTTCAATGTTCTATTTTAAAAATTATGCTTGTTGTGCTTCAAAAAATTGGAAAACGCGTTAAAAAATTAATATGCGACGTAAATTGTCCAGATAGTTTGATGATCTTTCTATAGTAAAAATATTAATTTTCATGTATATAAATGAAATACTGATGAAAAATGTATTTTAATTTTTAAAATCAAGTAGGAAACTACTGGTAAATAAAAAAATGTTATTGGATAAGTAGTTATTACGCACGATAAATCGTTTTGAAACCGGATGTTTACAAAAGAAGGCCCCTGGATTATACGTAAATGCATAGAACATAGGGGCCATCTTTCCTCGGACGTTCAACTGCGTGTATCTCCCTTCAGCTTCAATGTATCCAAATAAATTAATTTCGATTCTAAAGAGAATTTATTCCTGACTATTATAATTAAACAGTATCTAACTTTTTGCAAATTTCATAATTTGATTTAGGAATGTTTATAGATTTTTCTTAAATTTCGTGATATTTTCACAAGCGTTTCTCTACTTTCATAAACTTTTGTTTTGTTACATTGACAACTTTCTATTAATCAACTTCTCCATTATTTTTGTCAATTTTTATCTATACATTATCATCCGTTGATTTGGTCAACTGTAATGAGAATTAATTTTAATAAAATCGATTACACTTTTTTCCCAAGGGCGGAAACGTAGCTTTTTCGTAACGGATTCAATATCATTTTAGCATCATAATTAATGGCATAATTCATTGGCAGTATTAGTCATATTATTTAAATATCTTCGTATCGAACGAAGGTTAATGTTTTTAACCGCAGATATACGTGACTTTAATCAAGTCTCTAAATTGCACTTAAGTGCAGTTTCGCACTGCAAGATTTCAAAGCGCATTTTCGGGACGTGTTTCGGGAACTAATCGTCGTTGAAATGTGACGCGGTAACGAATTACTTCTGAAGAGTCATCTCTGATGTATATTGTGCTGCGAGTATGAAATAATAACTTCGTGAGAGAAGGAAAAAAAAAACAAAAAAACCGCACGCCTAGCGTTAAAACAAAAACTTATGAAAACAATAGAATATAATGATTGCGGTTCTATCGAGAGTGCTATATAACAACAGCGAAGATCCTTCCCACGGCCTGACGGCTGTACTCGTTCCAAATATTTAAAATAAATATTCGAAAACCTATTTAATCTCACGACATAGTTTCATCCTCACCTTGCGTTCGCGTTACGTCGGCTCCTTTCTCACTGATTTTTTACCTTCGGGGTTCTACACGCTCAATCTCAAATACGCGAAATCGACGTATTATATAGAGACATTATATACACTAACCAAATTTCTATCGCCTACATATATAAATCGAATCGATTTCGTGCAATTTGAAATCAAATAGAGAAAATGCTACATTCGAAAGTTGCATTTTTTATATACGAAATTACTTGAATGTATTAAAAAAACATAGTTTTTGTCGATCCTATATAGATCCTGATTTTTTAAAGTAAAGACTTTGTTTTTAATCCATTGAGGCCAGAATCACAAAAAAAAAACTTTACACTGTTTTCAAGCCTATTTTCCATTATATCCGTATTAAAAGTAATTTACATTTCCTTATTTAATTTTGAACCATAATTTCACCGACATTTGTTTGGGAATTGTCTATGTCATGTTGAATCACCCTTTCAAAGTCTAAATTAAAAAAAAAAATACTTTTCAATCATTTTTAATTTACACTTTTCTCATTGAGAGGTTAGATCGTTTACTGTTCTACTTTATACACCCCCCCCCCCCTTAATATTTGACATATATTCAAATAAAATTACGATATAAAAGGAATTCCGCACTCTTTTTCTAATACTAGTACGATTTCAATGATTGATTTACAGAAATCAGTAACTTTTCGTTGTTCAGATATAATTTCAGACTTTTTAATGATAATAATAATGAACGTAAAATTTAAATAAGCAAATGTTGAAATGCGTATAAACCATGTAATGTACAATAGATGAATATACATAGATATAGTTACAATGCTATTTGTACATTGTGTATAGGAAAGTTCAAATTTCATTCAACGTATTTATCCAATATGAATGCCGAACCTGTTTTAAGAGAGTGTGAGCTCAGAATATTACGTATATAGGATAAATATTCCGGGATGAAATTCAAAATTTAACTTTCTTCTTTCGTGACCAACGATGACACGGGTATATGGAGAAAACTGTATAACACGAGATATTTTTTTCCTAATATGTTTACTCCTTTACGTAAATTTTAAGTAATTCAAAAATATTTTAAAATATTGAGAAACTATATATATATATTAGATTCAATAGTATTGACAAAAAATAGGATATCTTTTAATTATGTTAATTTTCAAATATATGTTTCCATTTTTTTTTTTTTTTTTTTTTTTTTTTATGTTTCCATTTTTTTTTTTTTTTTTTTTTTTTTTGAAGAAATTATTCTTGTTTTGAATTCGATATTACTGATTCAGTGTGTACCGAAATATTTTTATAATGATAATGAATTTTTGTATGTTTTTTATGATGTTTATTCTAATTTGCCAAGTTTTATTAAGGCCATATTGCCGATATTTTTATAATATGCCTTTTGATCGATTTTGCCATCAAGAGAATTATTCTTTTTTTTTTATTTCTATTATTCAGTTATTATTTTAATTTTAATTTTTTTTCCAATTTTGTAATTATAGTATTTTTATAATTCATTATTTCCTTATTTTATTTCCTTTTTATCCCGATATATATATTAGCTATATTTCAAGGTATACTTTTCCTAACTTGTTTTTGTGTATAACTTTCTGTGTGTATATCTAACTATTTATTTTATTTATATAGATCTCGTTACATTGATTCCAAGGTATCGGTTGAATTTATTTTACTTATTTTCACAAAATGACATTGTATTTTTTGCAATTAATAGTTGTCGTCAATGTCCGGTTAATTCATAAAATTTTATGAATTAAATTGTTATGTGCAGTATAATGAAGGTTGCATATAGTTTTTTTTATTTAAAACTTTCTGTATATGTCATTCTTAATTTTTGCCAATTTTTCAAAAGTAAAGTATCATTATATCATCAAATTGAAATATAGTAAATGTTTTGTTCTATAGATACTCCTTATTAATTTGTGCAATTTCGTAAATTTGCGTCTGATTTCGTGAATACTGGTATTTTTTCAATTTAATTATAGTTTGTTTTTATTTTTTGAATGATATGTTAAAAATATTATTTTGAACATAATGTGTAAATTTTGTTAAATTCACGACATATTGTTCTACATAATCACTTCAACCCTATCGTAGGTTGGATTGATTTTGATCTCTCAACAAAAAAAAAAAAATTACTAAATGTTTTTTCATCAAATTATTCATCAATAATGAACCCAAAAATGCAATAAAAAAATGTCCTTGATTTTGTACGAACGCACGTACGTTATCTATGTATCTCACGAACGAAAATCAGTATAGAAAATGTGCTTATTGTAGACGTATTTTGCCCCAACTTAGAACTGATTAGTTTTCAGGATATATCCATACTAAAATGGAGGCAGGATGAAAAAAAAAAGATTTCTTGATATACTTCCATATCTTTCTGAATTTAGTGACAAAAAAAATTGAACAAAGACTCAAAATTTGAGGAAGAGGTACGCCTAATATAACAGTCATCGGTTTGTTAAAATTCGCCGATTCGAAATCAAGATATCCCTTGGTATCCAAAGAAACAATATGCTACTCTTACTAATAAAATTGTACCTCTTTTATTATAGATTGAAAATGATAAAAATTATGGCTTTATAAATGTTACCAAACAATTACATTAATTACAACAATTAATTACCTGTTTTACTGAATTGTACACCTCACTATAATTATGTCTTCAATAAATAAAAGTATTTTATTATTAATTAATCAATTAATTAAGTTAATTATTTATTCATTTATTTATTTATTTATTTATTTATTTATTTATTTATTTATTTATTTATTTATTTATTTATTTATTTATTTATTTATTTATTTATTTATTTTTTTGGCATAAATATTTTATTCAAATTTATTTTCGGCAATTACATTGAAAATTATAAAAAATTGAAATAATATCCTATTTTAATATTTCATGAAATATATAATAATAATTATTAAAAGTTTATTATTACCTAAATATATTATGATTATTGTGTTTATAGTTTATATGGAGTTAAAACATCTATGAATTTATGCATTGAACCTTTCACTATATATTGACAATACGTAACAATATGTTTAGGTCGTGAAAATAGGAAATGCTGTATATGATATGTTTGCCTTAATTTACTTCGGCGTGTTACGGTACTCGATAATCATCTCATTCTAACGAAAAGGATAGGCACGAGCCGACGCATAAAAAGTCTTGAATGAAACACCAATTTCTTTCATTTTCTCATGAAAGCTGTATATGTATATACTACGATACCGCAATGATGTCATTTGATATTTTTATCGCACTTCTTTATCGAGTCGTCGTCCCCCATTTTTAAATGCTTTGAACGCCTTTTCTTATATTGCGCTAACATTTCGAACGTTGCTTAATAAATCGTTAAATATATTGTAGGTTTTATATGAATTACTCTATTCGATCTCATCAACGATATTTTTACATCGATGAAATGTATCCAGCAATAAAATAACGTACATTTCAAAATATATATACTTCGTTATAACTATAGTTACTTACACTTAAATATATTTCAATACATTACTTCCTATATATGCGTTGAACGATTTTGTAATAAATATATGTTTTTATGTAGTGGCATTTTTTCTGTCTTACTTTCCCTCCATATAGAACATTGAGCAGATTAGGTTGGGGAAAGTCGATTTTTTGAGTTTTCAATGTACCCGACTATGGATTTACGGTCATTTTGGGCTAAATTAGCTGCAAAAACCTACTTTCGGAAAATTACACTTTTACAATTATGGAATCGACTTAAATATCGGCATGTGTTGATTATAGGTACAACGCGCATATTGCGGATTATTTTGGCTAAGACGAGTATCCGATATGCTCGATCTCCGATTTGGAATCATTTTAGGCAAAATTTCGGAAAAATATCGACTTTCGAAAAACCGATAGTTTTATTATTGATAAAAAAGTAGAGAGTCTAAATGAGTTCAAAATTAGGGTACATATAAAAAATCATAAAAATGTATTTATTACTCTATTCATTTTCTGGATATTACAAGTCAGTAAGCTGTACCTTTCTTTCAATCAAATCTAAAACAAAGAATTCGGTCAATATCAATTTTTGTTTGTGAATATTATGCAAAGTAATAATACACGTACTTGTACAATTAAACAGGAAAAAAATTTGATGTTGCATTTTCTGTTAAAGTTAAAAAATAAATATTTCTGAATTTCATATCATTAAATGTCATCGACGTTTCTTGAATTCTACTTCTTAAATAATTTCTCTATCGAATCCTTTAAATTCAACGTTTTCCTGGACGATTTTGAGGTCGATTCCATTTGACTATTCAGGTTAATCGTTCAAGTCAATAATCTAATGCGACAATTTTGAAATTCAAAATGGCCTGTCAAACATGCTCGAAATCACTCCTTCGTTTCGACCGTAATCGCAGACGGAACTCGTTACGAAACGCTTTTTCCTACAGGTAAAAGAAAACAATTTTTCGTACCATTCACAAACTTTAACCATTATTTGGATTGACCGAACGACGCCACATCTATACGGAAATCGCCACTTTATAACAGTATACAGACCGATGAGTCGGAATATGCCGCACCGGATGAAAATTCCTGAATAAAATTCAAATTTAATCGAATTTCTTTCACTTTCTCGCTGAGGGAAAGACGAAAGCACCTCAGGTAAGGATTGTGAAAAAAATTAAGCATGCGAGCGAAGACACCAAGCGCGAGGTGAGCGCACCTCAACGACTCGGACGGACTTTCTTTAAACGTCCCGAGACACGCGCTTGATTATTTCGAGAGCTCACTTTTCTACCACGACCTCGCTATATAAGAGAACCCAACTCTTGTAACGAGATCGATATATACACGTATATATACGTGTATGCGATAGCTATCGTCCATCGGTGGATTTCGCACTTCCGGGTCTTATCTGATGGTAACTGTACGTGTGTGTGCAAGCGCTCTCATAGGAGCCACATTAAATTACGAAATCACCTATCGCCGAGTTAATAACCGATTGTACGGCAATTACATAATTGACGTTAATTGGCGCGAATCGAACAAATTGTTCGAGAGCACGTGATTATGATGCGGGAAAGTGAGAAATTATAGCGACGAATATACGTGGGACTGCTCGGCTCGGATTGACTTCAATGGTAATGAAAAGGATAGCTTTTGAAAAGAGAAAAGCAGATAACAGTACGGAACAAAATTATTTTTACCAACGTATCGTTGAGAGTTACAAGTAGCTTCCGCAGGGCAAGTAATACAAGAGATACCTATGAAGAATTAATTAAATTATAGGATATTTAAGATTGCAACGAGATGGGATGAAATAGGTTAGATGATGAATTCACTATTAGGATTTCAAAATTTCTTATTAAAAATTTTACTTTTTGCCTTGTGAGACTCTTAGGCTTTTGTGCTATTCCCCAAGATTTTAAAAACGTCAGATAAAGAATATCCTAGTTCTGTTACTGTTTTCAGAATGGTCTCCAAAGTTCCTAGTGCAGAGAGTATTGGAGATGTTTCGCGTTTGATGGGTTTCAATGTGGCTGGACAAACCACTCATACACTCACTGCCCAGACAGCAAATTAAAAAACTAGTTCGGAATGATCTCAGAATGTACTCTGAAAGAGGTCAGACGTCCCACTTTCTGAGGTTGTTCTGAACATGACGTCATTATGAGGTCTACATGACATCATGTTCACAAAAACCTCAGAAAGTGGGAGGTTTGACCTCTTTTACTAGAGCACATCCTGAGATCATTATGAATTACTTTTTTATTTTGCTGACTGGGTGGGCTGTGGTGTCTCAGGAATTTCAGAGCTATTAGAGAATACCGTCTTCACAGTGGTATATCACCCAAATCACCACAACTCCAGCTTCAAGTCATCACTTCTTTTTCACTCAATTCAGCTTATAAACAATTGTGGGGTGTGATCAGGGGCTTTGTTTCCTCCCCAAACGACATTTCTATGCCATATTTAACGTTTCGGGCATTTTCTAGTTCGCTTCATATATATGTATGTGTGTGTAGGCGTAAGTAAAAATATTTATACATTTTGAGATTTCAAAATTAATTTCAAAAATATACTTTTTATAGGGTCATTAATTATTGGATCGATCTTCCGCGTATTATGAAAACGGGACGGAATTGTAATGCACACCAACATGAAAAAAAAAATGACCAAATGTGAAAAGACCAGTTGAAACGTAAACGATTCAGCATCGACATCGTGATGCATCGTGATGCATCGTGATGCAGTGATTATTCATTAGTACACCATCTACCGTATAATTACGCCGGTGTGAGGCACACTAAATCTTCGAATGCATTTGTCTCGTCGTGATTACTATATGCTAAATTAGGGTAAGACTCGCGGTTTTAATGATTATTTATTAGATTATACGAGAAATTGTGAAATTCGTTATACTCTTCATAATATCGTAAATAATTGCTTCTACGACAGGGATATGAGACACGTAAATATTGTGTATCTTTTAATTTTGTAATGCACTGGGTTATAATTAGAAGGTTTAATTAGGAATGGAAATTGGAAAAACAGAAGATGAAAATTGAAATAATTAGATATAATAACAATATACGCGATTCAATTTATTTTCCTTTATATGTACATTGAAATTAGGATCGTTTCTGCTTTTCACGTTTACTTTATTGCATAAATATTTAAAACTTTTATTATTGCCCATATATTAACATATTTTTTTAAAATAAGTCGTTGTGAAGAGTTTGGAAGCAAATAGAAATCGGTAGATAAAAAGTTTCATCGATATTATTTATAAGAACTGGTCTAGAATGATTAAAAATGCGAGTGGAGTGGAAAGTAAACTGAAAAATTATATATTAGTAATTTCAGTGTAACGGACTGTATAATCTACAAAAAATGAGCGAAACCTGATTTCTGTCGGATTATTATTATTGGAGATATCGATAATTGAACATTGCAGATAGATGGCCCCTGGATTATGTGAGTAATCGTAAAATTCAGGGGCCTTCATTTTTATGTTAATTTAAAATAAATAATTTGCAAATTAATTTTTATTTACCCAACTTCTATCACCCCAAAAAATCTTCGTAATTTCAAGAAGCGTTAAACAAAAATTGAAAAGAAAAGATCGAGTGGGGCGGCCGGTATGTCAATGCGATTTTTAATTTTTAATGTTAGAAATAAGGCCGATGATGAAATATTTTCATAAATTTCACTGGAATGAAAAAAAGCTACATTTAAAAACGAAAAGTTTAGTTTTTTGAGATACAGCAATTTAAAAAATTGTATTCAAGTAAAAAAACCTAAAAAAAAATGTACAATTCTTTTTTCACCAAAAACTACCAGAATGAAAATCGGCAATCAAATTGGTGACATATGTATATACGAGGTGGTCCATTATAATCTATATAATGGCAAATTTTTACATCGTCAATGACTCAAGATCAATTTTGCAAAAATTGTTAAATAATGGGTGATGGTATAGGTCGTAATAGTAGTCGAAAATAGTAGAATGTTTCGAAAAAAATCCCTGACAACTCGTTTCATTTTGAAGTTTCCCATCTTTTCACAAATCGCGTCGGAAGTAAGTATTCTTGTTTAAAGAAAAAATCACTGTAACCTTGAAGTAGCATTCAAAGTCAAGTTCAAGATCAATGTAAGTGGTCTCAGTAGTACTCAGTACAGTCAGTATAGTTGACCCGGGTTGACCCCTTCAACTTTTGTCTGAAACATTTTTCTATATATCTAACAAAAATTCTCAGATATTTCCCATTATAGATTAAAGTCCACCTACTTATATATACATAAAATATTATGTAACATTTTATATATAATGTCATAAATTATCACATTCAAATAATATTTATAAGTAAACAAGCAAAAGAAATGTTAACTCACACATTTTCATTCAAGTCAAAGAGACATTTCAATATAGTTTCCAGACTGATAAATGCAGGCATTTCAATGGCATAATTAACAGGTGTAAATTACCATGAATTGGCATATTGCTCCGGAACGAAGTATCCAAAACTGAAACAGAGTAGAAAACAACAATGCAGAAAGTGGCAACTGAATACCGAAGGAAACTTGTAATTTTGTCGCGATTGAAGACTTACATTCGCCTAATAGACGTATTTACGAACCATTGTATGCTAATCGTATAAATGGAAGATATCACGGTGAATCGGAGAGATGATTCCAATTCATGACACGTTGACGTCCATAGGATGGAATAGAAAATAACAATGTAGAAAGTATCGATTGAATACGTGAAAATTACATAGAATTCGCTACAGGTGATTGAATAATTATATACATATTCGACCATAATACTACGGTTTTATGATCGTCTATTGAATGCGCTTTGAACTTTTAACAATTTGAAATATCTTTAAAGAGTTGCGTTCAAATGCGACTGGCATTTTTGAACTGAAATATAGCAACAAAAAAGCACGAATGGAGTTTAATCCAAGAGTGTGATCGGAATCACAATATGTATAGTATACTATGTAGAATATATAATAATAATAGCACATACACACACGCCTCCATATACATATATTTGTAATATTCTACATGTATACGTACTAAGAGACTAATATTTACAATTTATGGAAAACGTGGTCACACTCACAAAAATTACTATAGTGACATGTAAAAATAAATATATCATTTACCATGATAGATTTCGATGATCAAATGTCTAAAATTACCATGATAATTTTTAAAACTGATGAAGAAAAATCCACCATGTTAAATCCCTCATTTTGAATGTTAAAATGATGTCAGCATCTGAACCTGCAAACACAAAACGCACTGAGTAACAAAGTTTAGGCGAATTCGAGTGATTTCTAAGAATTCTTCCACCATTTTGAATTTTGAAAACCAATAAATGTATCATTATGTATCTGCGACCTGACCTAAAACCTTCGAGTAAAATGAGTTTCAATAATTTAAAGAATTATAGGTTAAAATCCTTTCTAAGGTAATATTAACCCAAAAATTGAAAAAATGTTAGTGACACTCTTTGTTTTTCCTTATGACATTACGGAATTAATTATTGTAAACATTTTGGAATAATTTATTATCTGCCATCAATTTTTCTTCTTGACCTTACTTTTGGTACCGTAAGATATTAATATTTGTAACGAATATTGCATCTTTCCTTTCTTCAATTTCTCCATATATTCTCAATAATTTACGAATAATTACGATCGTATCTCGATTTGCCAAAAATTGGAAATATTTCTTAGAATTATAATTTTATAATGAATGATGAAAAAATACTAAAACATTTTTACAAATTAAACCGACATAAAAAAAAAAAAAACAGAAGAAAAAAAAATGAAAGCATCGAGCTAGTGAAATAATCATAATCTAATCAATATGTGATGTTTCCACAGTTGAGAAGATCCATCTCGAAGCAACCGAGGCGTTTTTGCGTAGTCGGATAATGGGGTAATTGAAGTAAATTGTCTGTGAAATGGACTAATTGCTTTAGGGCGTGAAATGGAGAAAATGTTTAAGGGCGTGAAGTATACAATTAGATTTCTTGCGTGAAATAGGAAATACATATAATATTTAACCGAGGAAACAGTTCATTATTGAGGCCCCGGAGGTGCCGTGTGGCATTTTCTTTCATCGTCTATATATATATATGTATATATAATCTCTTACCTGCTCATCAAGTGTGAGAAGATATGTTGCATTAAATAGAGATCATGTATTTTTTATTCGTTCCATCAAATACAAAGAGGTAATAATAAGTTAATTCAAGAAATGAATAACGACGATGTTTTACGGCACGAAAGTTAGGTGAAAATTATTCGATCGTCGTATTATGAAATTACTGATGATACGGGTGGAGGCATTAAAATTCAGTGCGATGAAAAATAAACTTTCAAATGAAGAAAAATATACGGTTTATAATGAGTAATTTATTTTACATGACGTTGGAATGTCAAATTAACTTTTACGAAATTAACTTTTACTTAATAAATAATGTTACCTTTAATATTTTTCAATTAACACGCTGAATCATTTAGAATATACATATATTATATATCTTTTCTGGGTTTTTCTGTTTTTTGTCGCTTTTAATTAATGAATATTTAACAATTATAATACATTATTAAAGAAACAAACTTTTCAAATGTCTCTATCCTTAATTCCTTTCGTCTTTTCCTTCAAAATAGGAATATTCCTAATTTGTGAAGAAATTTTAAGTCATGAAGGATTAAATACGCTGACTGATACAATTAATTTTTTTCCTAAAGTAATATCATACAATGAACATTTCAAAATTAAATTTATCACAACTTGATCAATTTTTTATCAAAACATGGCAGATCCAAAAGTGATTGAGATACGTTCTGTTTTTTTTTTTTAATAAAACAATGCTGCATATATTAGAAAAGGTCATATAATAATGGTTAATTTTTTTTTATCATAATTGAATCTCATGAGACGTTTCAAGTGTTTGTCCGTTTTAAATTTGATCCAATATCGATCTTAACTGGATCTTAAAAAGGTTCAAATTTGGTCAACAATGAATATTGAATCAATGTTCTGCAGATTCTCACGAGGTTATAATAAAAAATTCTAATAAATCATTATAAAGTAATTTTTACAACATCCAATTTGGTTTCGAAAAACAGATCTTATATTTTACATATATGTTTGAAATTTGTTCCAGTGTAGAAAACCTACAGATAAACTGCATTGGGCTTTGAGTTGTTGGAAGAGCATTAAGAGAAGGGTACTTCGATAACAATTATATTTTAAAACAGATCGTCACATGTCGCGTTTTGATTTTTTTTTATATCTCAGCAAAATGCAAATTTCCCCAGTATCAAATCATTTCACAAATAGCATTTTTCGTTAACAGTTTTATTATCTTTATTTCCATTTGGAAATACACCTTATGTAATACGCTACCAAAGAACCATTGCTAAAATCAATTATTCATTTTATTCCCCTATATATATATATACCTGTACATGTGATTCATTAATGCATTTAAACAGACCTTGTGTCTGATCCGATATATTGTTATTACAATTATGGTTAAAACTGTTCGATTATTTACTGTTATCATTTTTATCACATGTTGATACAATTGTGCTAAAAAAGAAATGATTCCACATTATATTGATCCGTACTGAATTTTCAAAGTATTGAATTTTGTTTTGTAACATCTTTAAATTGAAGCATTGCATTTAAGCAAATAAGCAACATAAATCCTTATTGGCATAAACATGGTTTTGGCCACAAAAATTCGTTTGTATATACTGAAATCTATACTGAAATTTTCGTAAGTTTTTTTAAATTAACATTTTATAAGTAGTTATTGAAACAACTTTGAAAATATATTATACATCATTAATAATTATATATATGCACATAAGGTACGTTAATATACGAACACCTTATATTCAAACTTACTTCCGATGAGATTTCGAATGTGCCACAAACAAAACGACCATTTTCTTTGAAAAGTCACGTTTACCGAAAATGTGTTTAACCTAATATGTAACATAAATATTTCAATACGCATAAATGGGTAAAATTGTCTATCTATATTTATCATTCTGCCAATTAAGTCTAAAACAACAATGATATTCGACTTATAGCACAGCGTAATTAATATAAATGAACAATAATTGTAGTAAATTTACAATTTATGAAATTCAAGGAACGCGTATTTAAATCCAAATACTATAGATCTTAAAATTGGATCCAAAGTGGCCACGATTTGCCTATAAATATCTTGCTTATAATAACTGTTCAGTCAAATTATTCAAAATTTCTACACAATAATCGTATCTAATAATAGTTTCCTTGCTTGTTTTGAAATACAATACTTATGAAAACATGACAATTTGATCTATTTTCTTTTATAATTTACATTACATGTACAAGTGAATTTGATCTTGAACATGACCTTATTTGTTATTCCAAGGTCGAAGGTTATTCTTATATTTTTAATGGGAATACCTATTTTTAAGACCGGCAATCAATATTACAGCGATATATTTTATGTCAGAAACGATAATTTTTAATTAAATTTGAACCTTCGGAAGGTTAAATAAAGGTCAAAATACGGGGTCCTCCTGCAATAAAATTACTCTAACCCTTAGATAACCTTGAAAATTAACTTCAAGTTGAAGATGCTCACGGTCGTTGGTCCCAAAACTCGACATTTATTCGCCCATGAATCCTGAAAAAATTCAATGAAAACTGCTTCTGGGCGTTTTTTTTAACATTTGACCTTTATTTGACCTTCTAAATGTCACATTCTTACGAATTAAAAGCTATCGTTTCGGACGTAAAATTTCCCGCTCTTTTCGAATCAATGACAAAAAATAGGGATTCCCATTTAATAAAATAATCTTGACCATGGAATAACTTTCAAGGTTATGTTGAAGGTCAAGTTCCAATGGTACCGTTAAATAGCAAGGGGAAAATCCTAAAAATTTCGTATATAACATTTTCTCCGGTATAATAATAATAACGTACCGGAACTTTTGGATGACCCTGCAATTGATTATTTCGTAAGTATTGTAGAATATGAGATTGAGTTCAGCAATCCTGTCACATATATGAAGAGGAAGATGACGAACAAACCCCACATGTCCATGCTGATAAAAATGATATTTCAGGAAGGTTTAATGACAATAACAATGTAGATAGTGATAATATATGAGCAAATAATATGACGAAACTTATGAACAAAGTGTTGGTATGTGTCACTTACGCGTACATTAAATATCATTAAAGATCATTTTGCCTACGGTGTACATAACCTTATTCATAATAAATGTATATAAAAATATAATAATATTGGGCAGAATGTAAGCAGAAATTGGACAGAAAATGCTTAGATAAGTCGTCCAACTGTACAAGATTTATCTGAAAAAGGTGTCTAATTAATATCAAGGATAATGTTACATTTCCTGTAGGAAACTGCGGTCCCCAGTAATCGCAAATGCATTGAAAGGTCAAAAAACGAATTAAAATGCATTGAAGTGGATTTAAGTTGATTCATTTTCTATCCATTTTAATCCACTTGAATCCATTATAATCGGTTTTTGACCTTTCAATGCATTTTCGATTACTGGGCCAGTTATATTGTCCACAAACTAGACAGCGAATAAGTAAATTATATCCAAAAACCTTCGAATAATATTAGGCGCAATTTCTATCATGGAAAAAAATGAAATTTTTTTCAAAATTTGTTTGAAAAAAAAATGAAATTGTTTTCCATTTATACGTAGTCATAGAACATCCCTGTATAACCTTGGACGACTTCAATACTGATCAAACTTTATAATGGTTTTCGTGTATGATAAAACTATATTACATATAATAAAGCAACGATATTCACGTTATTTATTCCCTTTAGGATTACTGAACATCAAAAGTGGATTTGTTAACAATATACATATTGTCTTTTTAAAGTCTATTATTCCCAATGATGGGTGACATTTACGAGATCAATTAAAACGTCGCTATAACGCAATTGTGCGGTTAACGATATTGATTATTTCAGTCTTCCCATGAAAACTCCACAATCTTCTTCCATAATAATACTTCAAGTATCGCAAGGCAAATATACCCGATGACGATGAAAATTAATGATTCTTAACGAGGAAGGAAATTGAAGCGGGCGTCGCCATCTCGTCTACTTTCGAAATTAATTATTCACTGGTGCGAAGTATAGCCGAGACCTTCATAAAACGATCCGAGCAACCGGCGGATCTTTTCGGTCTAGTCATCGTGACCACCTGCGACTCAATACGTCCATAAAAAAATAAATAAATAAAAAATTAAGAAACCGCAAAAACAAACAATATAGAAATCGGAAACAATCGACTTTGCTTGATACTCTCGTCAATCGAGTCCAGGGTATAATTACGTACAAATCAATTTCCTATATCCATGGCAGCAATCGCGTAAATCTTTGATAACATTCGACATTTGACTGCTCTATTTGGCGTGTCCGTCACTTCCTGGCTCGTTATACCCGCAGTGATAATCATCCGATAAAACGAGGATTTTTGTCGCGTTTTAGCGACGAATAACGTTTAAGAACGCAAGCTGCGTTCACTTTCTCGCGCGACAAGGGGGGACAAGTGGTTTTCTAACGACGATATATATACCAGGCACGAATATCAGTACAAGCGACTGGTGAATCCACTCTGTCGTTGGTGTATCCGTCGATTTTTATTCTTCTTTTTTTTTCTTTATTCTTCATTCGTCAATAAGTCCGAGTGAATGCGATTTGGGGCCATTATCTTTCTCCTGATCCGAGTGGCAGAAGATCACGTATTTCGAAAGCAATGAAATTTCGGTCATCGTCGGCGCGCTCGCCGAGAGACGACGAGGAGGACGCCTTTGATATTTTTATTACATGTACATATATACACTTCCGTCATCAAGATGCGAGTGTATGGTCACCTATTGGCCGTACAGGTGTGCGTGATCGACGGTCCGACGAACTCCACAGGAGGAAGATCTGCCGCTGGCCATTTGGCGAACATCCAGTCGCCACAGTCGAGATTCGAGAAGCGTTGTCCTACTTGGGAACTTTCACTTACATTGGGGCAAGAGAGGACCCAATAATATCGGACTCCGGTTCCGATATACGCTCCATTCCCATGCATGTTCTCCGTATAGTTCATTAATTGGCGAATCATCCGATTCATTTGTTTTTTTGAAAAGTCTTCACTCGTCGTTGCTGGGCTTTTATACGCTTTCGTCGCGGTTTCATTTGGACGCAATTCATTTCTTCGAAATCACTCAGTCAATTGTTCCGTATACGACGATCGGGACACGATCTTCATCAGAATCACAATTAACGAGAGAATGAAATCATAAGCCGAAATCTGGTGGTTCGGAGTTGACCTGCTTAATCGCTGACAGCGTGTATTCAATTTTTCGTATAGGCGGCGTCCAACGATTTCTATTTTGCATTTTTTAAACTGATATGACGGAAGGAATGAATTAGTGGAGATAAATTTAAATTTTATACCATATTTTTATCTCACATTTATTATATATTCACGGTGGGCCATTTTAATCGTCCCACCGGAATTTTGTGGAATCTACGCCAGGTAGAAAAAAATAGTTCAGACAAAAGTTGAAGGGGATGGAGGGGGTCAAACAATGGTACCAAGGAGATTGACCTTGAACTCGATTTTCAAGGTTATTTCA
>JAPYZR010001822.1:0-26189 GCA_030522945.1 Trichopria nigra
GAAGCGAGCTGCGCGCGAAGCGCGCCGGGGGTCCAGGGGGCGGAGCCCCCTGGTGGGGTTGGCGGCCGAAGGCCGCAGGGGCGAAGCCCCTAGTTATTTGTTGTGATTGATGGGTAAGAAGTGAAATTTGTTTAATTCCAATTGTATATTGATAAACAGGCGTATAGGAATTACTGCGTAAACGTGTACCCTGTCTCATTAATCTGCGCAAGGCAAATTATAAGCGCAAAAAGGCAAAAATAAATAAAAGGCATACACAAATCAAAGTTATCGGCGATTGTTTTACAGTACGTTTTCCACATATTAATAAAATATCTGGCACGCGTAAATGTGATGGCGATTATGATATTCATTATTAATTGATCAAATATATAGGCCAAAAAATAAACTTCTATATACCTAAAGTTATTTTTAAAAACAATCGATAAAAAACGTATTAAGTAAAAATTAACGACAGTTTTGTTGATAAAATAAAAGGTGCTAAAATTAAGACTTCTTAAATACCTATACTGATAAACATAATATTATTAAAGGTTTCTGTGTATACTTATTACTAAATTTCACAATAAATATTATAATTTCGTATAGGAATGCAGTTGTAGGTGTAAAATCTTAAAATCTTAAGAATTAATGAGATATAATATGTATCTATTAGAGCAAGAATTTTATCATCAATGGTATTGATAAAAAAAGAAAAGGCCATTGTTTACGAAAGAAAAATGTTAAAAAGAATAACTTTTATTTACGAATAAAATTTGTGTCATTATGCTTCATTCGACATTTTAAAAAATGTTTTCTCGAGAATGTGATTGTCTGCCGATTCGTAATGGGAATTTCACTTAGAAAAGAAATACTTAAATTCAGCCAAGAAATACGACTGAAATCTTGAATTAAGCAAGAAAATTGACTGAAAGTAAGGTGTAATGTAAACAAGCCTTCTTAAACAAGCATAAACTTACACACTATATGCATTGACGATTCTAACCCTTTATTTTTGCAGTGCTATTAACCCAGTAAGTCCCAAATGTTGTCGATTTTCACTGAATTTTAACCTAGTTTTTTTTCATATTATCAGGGCAAAAAAATCCGAAACGTAATTAATATCTAAATTTGTCTAAAATGACTGTTTAACAATTTTTTTAGATCTAAAATTTTTATATAGAACTGGTCCCAGACAGCGAAATAAATAGCAGTTCAGAATGATCTCAGAATGTGCTCTAAAAGGCGTCGCACTTTCTGAGGTTTATATATATAGACCTCATAATGACATCGTGATCAGAAAAACCTTAGAAAGTGGGATATCTGACCTCTTTTAGAGCACAATCTGAGATCATTCTGAACTACTGTTTTATTTTGCTGTCTCGAGTAATAGATACACATCCATTTCCGACTAGAAAAGTGATTTCTACTCCTACATTTTAAGATATGTATAGAGTCCCGAATAAAAAATTCAACGTTTATGGTGGTCCCCAAAATAGCGTCCGAAATTAATTTTTTTTTTAATTTCAAGGCGCTCGAACTTAAAAACTGCAAACTTTTTAAAAGGAAACGCTACGGGTGAAAAATTCTTGGGGCACTACAATTGTTTTAGATTTTTTTGGTGATTTTTAAATGTTTAATTCGAATTTTATCAAAATTTTAAAAATGTCAGAAATTCAAATTTAGACCCAGAAAACACTTTTCTGTCGGAACCGTTATTTATCGGTTTTATATAAAAGTATTAGATCTATCATTTTGTTCAGACGAAAACTATCAAATTTTCATTTGCAAAAAATTGTGCATAACTTTTTAAGCACTGATTTTAGTTAATGTCGTGTTCTGCGAGAACATGAAAATTAACTTTGGTTAAAGATGCGTCGGAATTCTTGTTTTTCGTTGGTACTGATGTGAAAAACATTGGATGAAAATTAATCGAAAATTTACGACTTTTGGCTTAAACTTCATAAATTGACGTCATTTATTATTAATATTATATATGATGATTTTTTTTTCAAGACTACCTATAAATAAATATTTTCATGCTTTTGATAAATTAAATGTATAGTAAAGAAATTCGGGTAATTAAAGGTATAATATTTGAAAAACCATTTCGCCATCTTTTTACTTAATAGTACCGAAAATTTTTGTTTAATATTAATTATTATCAATTGCAGGTGCTCTTATGCTTCCTGTCTGGCTGCATAATCACTGCGATGGGTTTATTACATGTAGGGTTCTTGGTTGACTTCATCAGCATGCCTGTGATTTGCGGCTTTACCAATGCTGCTGCCATTATAATAGGTTCGTCCCAAGTGAGTACTCTTCTCGGCATTAGTGGCCGTAGCGAATCGTTCATCGATGCTGTCAAAAAATTAATCGAGCGCTTCACTGAAGTGCAGCCATGGGATTCAGTACTTGGAGTTGTCTCGATTATGTTGCTAGTGGGTCTAAAGGTATTTATAAAACAATTTCCTAGACGAAATATCTCCGCCAATAAATTTGTAACTTGAAAGAAATTATTTTTATATATCATTTGTCGTACCTAAAATGTTATAAACAAATGTTTTTATTTTGAATATTGCAAGCTAAAAAGCTTCTTATGTGATTAAGTAAATCTTTTATTTTTAAATCAAAGCAGAGTATTAACATTTTTAAAAAAGATATAGAAATGTATTTATTCGCAGTGTGAATATTTCACTTCTTAAATTTAATTGAATGCTTTCTAAAAATATATATGTGCATATTAGCCACACATTAAAGCTCATGGGAAGTTTCTGTACCTTGAGTTTTAATGTACATCAGGAAATATATTTTTCAAATCACTTTCCAAGAGCTTTTAGATAAATGTTCAAAGCTTTCAATTATTAATTAGCGAAACAACTTTCATGCTTTATTCCCAGTAATCATTATTGTCGTTATGACAAAAACAAGTAACAAAATTTCGAGCGGCCTAAAATGCTTTCCAGGTCTTACAATGATGCTCGAATACGAAAACTTCCGAATGCCATAAAACATAACGTATAACGACACTCCCCCCTTATCCCATCTAGCACTCTTCCATTTACGCCATGATAGTGTATCTTTGCAGCATCTACCAGGAAAAAGAAGCGGAAGCCCCATGGAGAAATTCATGTGGCTGGCCTGCCTCGGTAGAAACGCTATTATCGTAATCGCTGGTATGATACTTGCCTATTGCTTATCTTTGAATGGAATCGACAAAATCAAAATAACCGGTAACATTACGGAGGGTGTTCCACCAGTAGCACCACCGCCATTCTCTACGACATACAACGGAACCACTTACAATTTCGTTGATTTGGTCACCATATACGGCGGTAGCATCGCTTCGGTACCGCTGATTGCAATTCTTGAGAGCATCGCAATTGCTAAAGCTTTTGGTAAAGTATTTTTGTATTTTTTTCATTAATTGAAAAATTCATTGAAAAATTCATTGAAAAATATATTTAAGATACTACACATTAATACTTACCTCTGGATAAGTTTTATTGGTTATCAGATATCCCCGATAACAAAGGCAGTTGTGATAATCACGTGTATAGCTATAGTCGATTTCCTCACTCTGACGATCATGACAACATGATATCACAATATCGTAGTGATTATAGCACAGCCAACAATGGATTACTATATTTATCTGGGCTATAGACTTTTTGCGGATGTTGAGATGTCTGACTGGTACAAATACAAACAATGTTTTATCAGCATGCAATATTTACAATTAAGACAGTATCGTCTGATTGTCTATTGAAAGAAAAATGTGAATCAAGCTTCAACATCAGTTAGTCACTTTTACCTAAATCTATTTACATATTTGCAACTTGATTCAGAAATAAAATGATGCCAAACAATCATATTATGAAAAATGTTTAATAAATTGTTAGGACTTAAAAAAAATTATCTTCGTTGTATTTGTCACCATTCTTACTAATAACCCAACTTCTACCAAGACATTGTTCGAAAATCAGTGTTGTTTGTTTATAAGTAAAATAAAATAAATAAATAAAATTTTATATAGCAAAAGGCAAAACAATAGATGCCAATCAGGAGATGATTGCTTTGGGTTTATGTAACGTCTTCGGCAGTTTCGTGAGGTCCATGCCTGTCACTGGAAGTTTTACAAGAACGGCTGTAAACAATGCTTCCGGTGTAAGAACGCCATTCGGAGGTATCTTCACTGGTTGTTTAGTCTTGTTGGCGTGTGGTCTACTGACGTCAACCTTCAGATACATACCGAAAGCAACTTTGGCAGCTGTCATTATAGTAGCCATGTACTATATGCTTGAATTTGAAATGTTTTCATTGCTGTGGAAAACGAAAAGTGAGTTTTATTCAAATATTCGTTTATCATATAAATTCTCTAAGATTAATCCAGTAATTGTCAATGAAAGATGTGAAATACGGATACTTGACGTTAATTGAATGTGACATTCAATATACGAAGACATTCGGAATAAAAGGAGTATTTGCTTTACATTCGCAGAAATTGATCTGATACCTCTAACCGTGACTCTATTATGTTGCCTGGGATTCGGACTGGAATACGGCATGATTGCTGGAATAGCGGTGAATATAGCTCTCCTGCTCTATTCGGCGGCGAGACCGGGTCTGTTGATTGAGGAACGGACCGTGAATGGTATCAAAGTTCTCTTCGTTTCGCCCAAACAATCCTTAAGCTTTCCAGCCGCCGAGTACCTCAGGGAACAAGTAATGTCCTGGTAAGTAGTATTCGTGCGTATAATTTACAGGAAATTACATAACAGAAGGGTCCTCTAAACTTTCCCTGTAGAGGAATCTGTGCTCTATATTTATGATGTATATATATATTAACACTGAAATATTAGACTATGACTTAATGTCATACATATATAGTTCTTGAAATATATTTCAGATAAATTCCGCAAAGTAACATTACGTAATTAAGAACAATTTTCAATATATAGGCAAACCCACAAAACCTTTAAATTTCAATCTCAAAGTAATAATTCACACTCGTTCATGATTTCTACTCAACGGCGTTAAAGGGGGAGGGGGCTGTTGGGACCAATCCTTGTAGTAAACTTGAGTCTCTATAATATATTCAATGTATTGTAGATTTGGATATAACTCGGCACTTGCCGGTGTTTGAGGTCGCTGATCATGAATCACAAGTCAAGATGGCTGAACAAAATTTACTTGATTTGGATGAAACTGTTTGGCAATAAATTTTCATAAAATCAAGGGACATTGTTTCATCTCATTTGCAGAATATTGATTATTTTTCAATAAAGTATGATAAGCGATTAAGATCACAAATAGAAATAATAAAAAATATTTGTTTTTTTTATGTGCTCTAGGTTTAGAAATGACAATTTCTAATATGCTATAAATTTTGTAAGGCACTGAAAAAATGAAACTTTTATAATGTTTAAATGAGTTTTCAAACCTTTGTCTTTTTATCTTATAGTTAGGCACACGCATCACATTCATATCGTTATTTTGCTGCAGAACAAAACAAAATAATTTTTAACAAAGTCAAACCTGCAATTTAAAGTTTTTCTAATTTTAAACGATTGTAGCAAACTCTCTTTAGATCTCTCAGATATATTAATTTTAAATAACAGAAACACAAATTAAAAATATTTCGACAGTGAAAGGTTTCATTTTCCTATATAGTACTACGTAACAAAACAATTAAAAGTTCGGTGGATTTTCCTATATATATGTCATTCGTTTTTATTAATCCGAATTATATGAATGTAGGATTTGTTTTAATTCCAACTCAAGAAAAAAGACTGTATTCTCTTTAGTTTTTATTCCTTTTATTTATTGCGTGGACTTTACATACATAAAGGATAATAGATCTTCTTTTATTTCTCTTAGTAAATACCGCCATTTACAACTCTGACATACCACACATTTAAAGACGTAAACGCAATCGTGTTGAAAATTTCAGTATGCATTCCTATACACGGTTTGTTTTCTATTTCGGGATTGCAGGTGTGACAGGGTGAAAGAAGCCAATTTCGTGGTGATAGATGGTCACAACGTTAACCGCATTGATGCCACGGTTGCGAAAAATTTAACTCTCCTTCAAATGGATCTCGAGGCAAGAGGTCAAAAGCTGTACTTTTGGAACTGGTGCGAGGAGACGAGAAAAACGCTTGCAGCGTTCGATACAATGGCTGCTGCATATTTTAGATCAAGTGGAAATCTGTCTAATATAATGTTCGGTAAGTGCACGTCCTACTTTTTTATTCGTTGAAAATCATATCTTTTCCTTATTTTATCTGATTTATATAACGTATAATTTATTGTAAATTAGGTGCATTTTAATAAAATTTATATTAATTTTCATGATTAGAATATTGCAATTTCACCTGGATTTGCTTCTTTATATACTTATTACTTGCAAAGAAGATAATATATTATGTTGGAGTTTCTAAAATTGAATTTTTTATTGAAGTTTATTTAATTGTTTACTCACTCTTTACAAGTCGAGTCATTTTCTCGTTAAGAATGCAAACATTGCCGGTTCTTGACGAAGCTAATTTTTAACTTTTATATGAATAAATTACTCACGTATTCGCTTACAAAATGAATTTAATATAATGAACACTAACTAAAATATATTAAATTTGACAATGGTATTTTAAATAATAAATAAATAAATAAATAAATAAATAAATAAATAAATAAATAAATAAATAAATAAATAAATAAATAAATAAATAAATAAATAAATAAGTAAATAAATAAATAAATAAATTATATACATATAATATAGAAAGTAAAGGAATCCCTGAGAAAAATCGAAACACGGAATGTAATAATGGAAAATTGTCCCTGTTTAATTTAGATTTTCTATGTTATGATCTCATTTGAAGACATTTGAAGATCGTTATAATAAAAGTATCAAAAAAGAAATACTGCGATATATTACCTATGCTTTTACGTGGTCATAAGTGCACACTTCTGAAAACGTTTCATATTCGCTTAATTCACTTGGAAAACCGCTTACGAGGAGGCGATTAGTAAACGCTTAAATAGTTTAAATTTACCCTTGATAAACGTGCCCAGTTAAGAGTTACCGAAGTATGCTGCAAAAGTGTAAGTTACTTCATTACTCTCATTAACGTCTTTAGGGTGCTTTTCAAACGCTGCGAATTAACGTTCCATTTTTCCCAGGGGTACGAAATCATGACGAAATTTACGCGAATTTATAAAAGACTATCAACTGTTAATGAAAGCATGTATACTCCTGTGTGAAATGCATTAAAGGGACTAACAAACTTTCCGGTGATGTCCGTCAGTCATTTATAAAAATAATTGCGACTTCTGCCGACTTACAGCTGCAATAAGTGATATTGCCTATAATGACGCAATTTACGCACTCTATATATATGTTTTTGTTATTATTGAAATATAAAATATTCAAATTCCTTCGTCTTGGATGGTTAAGACTGTACTTGAGAAACGATCGCTCATTTCGCCAATGCATAATGCCGAAAGTTTATTTTGAACATCAAATTTGACGGCACGACACTTAACGTCAGTTCGGCGCCAGCAAAGTTTCTGACCACTTGCACAATCCCTTTCAGAATGACTTTGAAGCACATATAACCATCGTGTTAATTCGTCCTAAAACGGGAGTAAACCTGTAAAGGGTTAATATCCCCAACTTAAAGCGAACTTGCGTTTGCAGACGTATAGCTGCTGGGAGCATATCTGTATCTACAGGTTTAAATGTTCCTGGTCACACTGAGATATCGAGCGCGTTCCCTCTTTCTCCTTAGTCAGTTATATATATATATATATATATATATCTACATATATATATATAACTCTATGCAAGACATGTACGCGAGAGCAGCTACCTGGGCTTAAACAAACGCTTCGGAAGATTTAGTACTTAGACTAATACTTGCGCAAACCGGGCAGGAAGGGTATTTGATTTGCTATCAGGAAGAGGATATCGGATGAAATATAGGTGTACGTTATATGTCACCGAAAGAGAAATCGTTGCTAATTTTCGTTGAAAATTTACCTTTCTTGCATTTTTATCGTAAAAATTTCTTTGCTGGACATATATTTTTTTTTTAATTTGCAAATCTATACGAAAATTATTTGTTATTACTGGATATTGCTTCATTAGCTTTTTTTGAATAGTTTTATGGATAAATTTCGAAATTATACGTCGTAGGAAAGAAATAATAACATATAGACAGTTTAATAAATGCCAGTCTTTCTCTTACATTTCCTTCGGGTCTGAAGTATGGAAATTTTATGAAAAAAAAAAACGAATATCTGACATATATTGGACGTACGTTTATGAAAGTAGATTCGTGGAGGAAAAAGTTGACTTTTATTGGATGTCCACATTTTAAGCAAGCACATCGTTGAGCACTTTAGATTCAGAAAATTTCTGTACTAACTGTTGACATAAAATAGACGTCCATTGTACGTCCAGTGTTGTACGGGTACAATTAATGAATCCGTACAATATGTTATACCGATTATTGTATATAAAGTTTCTATTTATATATCATAACTTATAAGTATTAAATTTATTCAATGCATTGAATTTCGAAATATTTTAAACAATAGAGTGCTTAATAGAAAACGACGAGCAATTAGAGTAAAGTTGCATCGATAAAAAGTTTTAAAACATTCTAACAATCAGTGGAGGCCCGCAGCTTCCATAATGCTCTACACTATAATTAAAGTTTAATTGATTTTCCATGATTGAACTTCTTTTTTCATTCCAGATGAGATTTCAACGACGGACGAAACGATCCGCAACACCAGCCCCGTCTGACGTATATATATTTATATAAATTATAAGAAACATACACAATCAAAGTGTGCAACGAAGTGCATCAGCACTGCTATTATCTGAAATAATCAGACGCGCTATTTCCCGAATGGCATTCGCAATCTCGCTATTGTTATTTTCCAAATAATTGTACAGAGCCAATAAGCAATAAGCGTGCGCAAGTTTAGTAAAGCTTCAACTGCAGCTGAAGATAATCATTTGGCTCGGAAAATTAATTAAAAGATTGTCTGTCGAGGAAGTGAAATGTACAAAGAGATATATAAAAGACCGGAAGATAGTTGGACGCAACAAAGGAGAAGAGCAGAACAAAGGAAGTCGCGAAAAATGGACATATCGAGGAAAGCCAATCCTGCCCTTTATTCTTTTTGACATATACATATATATACATATGTTTAGGACGGAATGATGGAGACTGTAATTTTTACAGTGAACTGTACATATAGTTTATTTTAGTTTGATGCTCAAACGATTGTTCTTTAATTAACTATGTAAATTAAATACGTACGTAACGTTTTTTATACAAGTGTATTTTTTATTAATTTAACGGATTTTACTTTTCTAAATTGTAATTATATCGTACATCAGTAGTAACAACAAAGAATAAAAAGATATTTGTATAAAGCTATGAAATATTTTTATTTTCACACTTTTCATTGAATAATATTTTAACTATTTTTAGCCAAAAATATAATGGACGCGATCCACAATTTCACGCAACGACACCGAATCGAGGAAAAAAATGATTTTTATGCATAATTCATGTAGGTTTCACTAAAGATAAATTCTTATGTTCGGTAAAAAGAAAGTAAGTAAGATTCCTGGTTTACCTTTACGTAACACTCACAAGGCGCCCCATATACCCCATTGTCGTAAAGGTAAATAGACCTTAGGTGGAAGGTCTTTGAGTGCAATACTGCCGTATTATGCGCCTCGCTTGCAGCATCACCAACATTAAGGAGGAGTATGGTGGTTTCCTCTTGTACAATCCATTCCAGTAAAATATTAAGTCGAATCGCGTTGTCGTGATAAAGCTTCGTGTAGAAGCAAGCTTTCGTCGCTTATTGTAGGCTTCAATTAAATTTAAAAGCTGCGCGCATACAAATTTACGATTGCTTTCGCAATGTACAAGCTTTCCGCGATATTTTATTCCAGCCCATTTGAGCAATAAGTTATTGAATCGCAGTCTTGAAAGGTCCTTGTAAGGAACACGGTTTCAGAAAGTCCGAAAGGAAACCGCGGTTCTTGAAGCATTGGATACTATTTAAATATAGAAAATATCCATTACCATTAATATATTCGCTGTCTTTACTCGTATTTTTCATTTTTATCAGATTTTATAAAATATAGTAATAAGAAAATTTAAGGATGATTTTACTTTAATTTAATTGCATTAAGTATATATGAAGCATGAAAGATTTTGAAATAAAGCTGTGCAAATGTGTAATTTCTGTAATAATTTTATTTTTAATAATTCAAATTTGACTAGGGTATATCTACAATTTTTCTTCTCAAAAAATTATAATTAAATTTTTGAATTTGAAAAAACTGAATTTTTGACACAATAAAATTATGCACGCTTCATAAATTTAATTCAAGACGACTTCAGTGAACTTTCTTAACTTAGATAAATTTGGCATTCCGGATTATTCAAGGCACAAGACTAAATCGTCTGCTGTAGCTGGAGGCAGAAAAAACTAAATAATTAAGTTCAGAATCTCGACTTGAAATATGCGAATCTCGACAGTTTCAGCGTCGAACGTCTTATATAGAGCTTTCACGCATACGCAGAAATTTTCTTTTGTAAATTTTACCACGCCTTTTTCAGAACAGACTTTCATCGTGAGAAAAATTCTTGTTATTTATGGTAAACATTACTAAATTTCAAAAAGTGACCGTTTTTACTTATTTTTGAAATCTATTATCATAATCGGTCAAGAAATTTTGATTTTACAATTAAACATTACTACGTTTTTTAGAATTTTTACTACAAGTATGGCAATAATTGCTGTTCCTTTTATAGTAAGTTTTATTCGAAAAAATATCACTTTTTTTGATGCTGAAAATCCATCATTAAACGCCATTTGATCTTGTAAAATTTACAAAAAAATTACTACAACTTTACTGGATATTCTACTCCAAAATACTTATTGAAGAAACATAATATTCTGAATAATTTGAAGTCATTCAATTTTATTATATCTGCAGGTGGAACATTGATATATTGTGGGAGACTGAGAAGTTAAATTATAACTGGTAAGTTGTTCAATATTTGCTGTAATATATTAACATGATAATTTCTTTATAAACTCCAATGATCATCTGTTGAAATAAAATGATATCAAATTAGATTAGATATAAACTGCATTCATGCACTATATTAGATGTGCTAGAATATATTTCGACTTATTTTTTATCTTTAATATAATTTCATTGAATAGTACCTGAAGATTTAAAAGTATAATAAGTAGAAGAAAATATTATATATAAAAGAAGAAGACAAACGTAATGTGTCCGGATGTATATATCTGGAACTGGTGGAACTTTTAATTTTTATGATAATGTGGTTATGTACCGATTTCATACAAATTGTAACATGATAATATTTTTTTGATTTTTATAAAATAGTTTTGTTAAGTATTTCTAAGTATTTTCATGCAGAGTATAATATTTAATGGGTAGTAATTTCATATTGTTGTAATATTATTTGAATATGACATCTGAATTTAATATACAAATATTCCCAATGATTACAATTTTGACATTTATGTAACAATTATATAACAACTACGTGAGGGAATAACAGTCACACAAAATTACGCGTGATCAGTTTCAGCATATAATTTAATCGAATTGCGATATACAGAATCAAAGGCAGTCAGTTATGTTCTAAGGTAGTCCTTTAGGGTCCTACTTACACACTTCCATGTTTGATAATTCAAACAGTATGTGTTTATCTGCAATTTTCCCACGTCATTGCACATCCAACTTGCAGTAAACTCAGTCGCAGAGGTCTTTGGGGTCCTTACTTTGGGGCAAAGTTGTTTTCCTTTAGAAGCCACACTGAAGAAATGTTAAATTTTATATTTTTAATGCAATAGTGACATATATCTAAAAGCCTGAAATTGTAATTTGCATCGAAAAGAAGACGCGACTCTTAATTTTTTATTCATCTGCAGCCTACAAAGTAAGTCTTTTCATATAATTTCAAAAGTTATCGTATCGGTTAGAGTAACGGTAAATATCCTCGCATACAGGAACGTTCCAGAGTAACGTTTCATTTATAACGTTAATGAATCATTTAAGTAACGTTTTATGTACAAGAATGTTCTTGTTTCCTTATAGTAACATTACCAATTAAACGTTATTTGGGATGTTCCTGTGTGAGGACATTTATGGTTACTTGTATATGTTAATAGAACGTCTTTGAAATGTTATACAGGCAAAATATTTAGAGGGTTAGTTCAAACTTCATATATCAAGGGAAAACAATTATGCGAATTAGGTATGCATGATTAGAAAGCCTTTTCACTGATTTCAAAGAACTTTTATAGAAAATGCATGTAGCTTGACGTTTTCAACTTGAGATAATGACAATAAAGCCTGGAAAATTTATTTAATTAAAATTTGTAGAATTGAATAGAGTGTTTACGGTCTATTCACTATTTTTCTACAATTAATTTGGCGTTTTGAGAATGAGAAAGTTATAACCAGCATGAAAAATATTATCACATTAAAATATTGAACAAATCTACATGTATATATGCGAAATACATTGATTTGCATTTGTATTTCTAAATCGAATGTAACGCATGTATTATATATGAAATGTTTTAAATACATCTGCTTTGGAATAGATATTATTTAAAAACGTTTAATGATTAATTCAGACTTCGTGTTTCATAATGAAAACAATTATGAGAAGGTACGCAAGATCAGTTTCACCACACATAAATTATTTAATCAAACTGATCAGCAGAATGAAGATATACATATATATGAAAAATTATATATTATTCATATAAGTAACTGAATGTGTGTATATATAAATAAGCCCGACCTATATACTGAGGTTATCTTGGTACATAATCAAATCGAGGCTTAGCTCTGTGGTACGGTATGACGTAGATCCGCATCGCATCGCTTTGGGGATTGCTCACTTGAAACTGTATTAATTAGACAACATCAGGTCAATGTGTCATGCCTTTTACCATATTAGCGTCACGCTAAGGCTAATTTTTAGAAAAATTAAATATATAAATTCCTATTGTCGAATAGTACAAAATTGTTACAATAATTTCAAGCAAATAATATTTTAATTCTAAGATACTATTAATTTTTTATATTAGTTAAATGTCATTCGAAAACTTCGCACTTAACTATATGCAGTGTGTCCCAAAAGTTTGGACACACCTGAATATGTCGGAAAATAATGGCGCTAAAAAAAAACTTTAAGTACAAAAGTTTTAGGAAATCAAATCTTCAAGGTCATTCGAGTTCTGAACAATGGAACTCTTATTTTTAAAATTTCACTTCCGAAACGATATTTTTTAATTTGTAAGAATGTGAACTTTATGATGATAAGTAAACAGCCACGCAATGGTTGTGCGAACTAAGGCATCAGTCCCCACACAACACAATCCGATTGTGTTGTCTGGGTCTTATTTCGTTCGACTTGACCGACGCGAAGGTCTCGGGTTCGATTTCCGTCGCAATAATTGCTGACTTTAAGAAAGACAATGTGACCGGTTGCATGTCACCCAGGTGCTCGCATTCTGTGCGGGTTCAACCGCGCTTTGATCGTGGTGTAATTGTCAGAGGTTTTCTGCAGTTTCCTTATGCCATTGAACACACAAATATGGGTACAGAGGGAGGGAAGTCTGTATATTCTGGAGACATTCTGAGACAATCTAGAGATATTCAGTGTGATACATGGGTTTAAGGTAGTCGACCCCCAAACCTACCCTTACATTTATTCGCCCATAAATCCTGAAACGGTCAAATAAAACTGTTTCCGGACGATTTTTTAAATTGTTGACCTTTATTTAACGTTCTGTAGTCACATTCTTACAAACTAAAAACTATCGTTTCGGACATAAAATTTCCTGCGCTTTCAGAAATTAATGTTAAAAATAGGGGTTACTATTTAGAAAAATCGTTTTTTTCTAGCGCCCGTATTTACCGAGATATTCAGGTGTATCCATACTTTTGGGACACCCCTTATTACTTGATTGCTGTATATTGTAATTAATCGCTTTTCTTCAGGCAGCCCTTTATCTGGATCAAAAATGTGTTGAAGAGGAAACGCAAAACAATCCTGATTTGTTCATTATTGCGGTATAGAGATTTGAATATTTTTTATATGTCAATTTTTCTTTCGACATTAATTTATAAAATAATTACAATCAGAAATTGTTTCTTAATTGAATATTTATAACCAATATGCCTAATTAAAGATAGTTTATTAATAGTTGTACTTTCATGAATAAAATGGGTAATTCTTATATTATTTTTTGTGACAGTAGATAGTTATAAAGACAATATGTCTGCGAAAATTATTGAAGATTTTAAAGATCGATATTAAATTTTGAGATTTATTACTCCTTTAGTTTTATAGAAAACCTGAAACTTAACTTTTAATAATTTCTTAATTATAAGACAATCACTGGCTTATAATAATTACTGTACTGGAAATTTTTTTATGCAGAAAATTTATTTTCTCAACGTTTATGAATATTTAACGTTTCACATTGCTTATTTCTTTTCGTGTGCATTATAAAACAAAGATTCTTCGTAACGATGAGATTTTTAATTTATTAATCATGATGAACCGACATTATTTCTATGGGAGATTATTTAAAATTTATTAAATATTGATTCATTGAACGGTAACAACCACAATGGAATGATTAAGGATTTTAAAAGTTCGAATCTTATTATGATTGTATATTATTACTCAACGTAAATAAATTCTTCAATATTTTTCCCAATAAGATAGTATCAATAATATAAATGACATAAACGTCTCCTCAAAGCAGCAAAGCTTAATAGGCAATGCAATTTGTACCGTTGATTTTCGCCCAAATTTGTATGTACCACAAATAACCAAAGTTACCGGTGGTATACAGTAATGCATGGAGTTTCTAGTCTGAGATATAATTATCATGTAGAATGTCACCCTTATAAGAACTACTCATCCCACTTGGCGAATGTCGAATGCCACCATTATAGTTCGATCGAGAAACATGTTTGTGGGTTTACTAATTGGGTGCTTCAAATTATATCGGAAATAAAAGTTTGCGATGTTGAAGACGAACATACATGCATTTTTATATATAAATATATATACATATATATGTATTATTAGATTAGATTATATATCCAATCAAATGATTCTTTATATTTTCTGTAGCCCAGATATTTCAATGAAATAACCAGCTCCAAATAATGATATTTTTTCGTCTTTTCAATTTTATTGTGTTATTTTTAAAGTCTAAGTTCCTAAAATTCTACGAAGTTTTCTCTGAAGTTTAACGTCAATTTTTACTTTTTATGTTATTAAATACATGCAATAAAGCGTTCATTTTTTGAGTATTTGAGTGTATAGTATAGTCGTTACTATACACAATATAGTTACATATTATATATATAGTTTAATAGAATAACTATACGCTATATACATGACTATACATTTACAATGTCTTCCTTCGTTAAAATCGGATTAATATGAAAGTTTTGATTATGTTTTCTATACATGCTTGAGGCTATATCGCGTTCGGCAGGCGAAGGCGAAATAACGAGAAAATAAATAAAGAAATACACGGGAATCCAGCAAAGAGAGAGAAGGGTAAAAATCATCCGAGAGAAACAATGTGTCGAGTAAATTCGACATTTCATAAATCCAAAAACTTATTCATTTAATATTTATACAAGAAATTTTTATAGTGTCACCATCATCCTACCAACGTCAACAACATTGTCAAATAATGTTGTCATCTTGGTTCAATAAGGTTTTATAATTTTAAGAACAATCAGGATTTTTTTTCTCAAGGAATGATTAAGTGCAATGAACAGTAATCAATCACTCGAAGTAAATAGTAGCACTTAGTATTTAAATATTATCAGTAAAAAATTGTATTAATGATACTATATTCGAGATTATCAATGATAAATTCACGTTGTAATGATATGTGCATACTTCAAACACTGTTATCATACTTTCAATGACGACATACGGCTGTTGGTTGCATTAAATTATATTTGCCTATCAACATGCAAGTTTCTTGCAATACAAATGTTATGTTGCGAATCATTTGCAATTTCGCTTTTTGAGTCGAAGGTGAGGGGTGTATAATATAATTTTCTGGCCACGGCATTAATTTACCTTCATATCTATGACTCTGTACGTTATCATCTAGGCAGATCTAGGATTATATACCAAGGGAGCATTGCGGTAGGCTACGAGATGAGGATTCAAATGGAAATGTACCAAGATTCCGTGACTCTCCTCGCACCGGTCCGACGTAATATATGGGTTCGACCTGGAGGAAATTTCGGTCACAATTAACATAAAAATTTGAATCGTAAAAACGTCTTTATAAAGTGATGTCTTATATCAGATGCTAATGGATATAGAAAAACGGTTGAATGCGTATAAGAAAATTAAATTCTTATTATCGAAACAAATAACTTTATTACAATCATATATTATTTATGTAAAATATGGCATTTCATACGTCATACATAATGAGATGTCAATTTTTAAATATCTTTATTGGTTTTTAACAACTATCATGTGTATGACTATAAATAAATAATGTCGTAGTTCAAAGTGGACATAAAAATTATGATGCGTAGTAAGACAAATGACTTTTGAAAATCACATATTAGGATAATAAAAACATTACTTATGATGAGAAAAAGACCACAAAATAAATAGTATAATATTGGTTTTTTTTAAGTTTTTTTTTTTTTTTTTTTTTTTTATCCATGAATGTAAATCCAGAATATGCAAAGTTCTACATTTATTTAAGCACCTAATTTTATGGTATACTCTTTAAAAAAATTCGTATTTTTAATGATTTTTGTACATATTATATATATATATATGGATATTTAAAAATATAATATAATAAGCTTTCGATGAATTTTAAAATATAAATTTATAATTTCTTTCTACTTTTCTTCTGTGACTCACTTATACGACTTCAGTAACATTTTCAAGTCGTGTAATTTTCTCTTTAAGAACTTTAACTACGTAACAAAGTGTTAACAAAGTTTCTCAGCAAACATTATTACTTAAAATTGCATAGTTAAGACTTGCAGTACTTCGTGCACTGATTTTTGAATACATGTTATTTAGTGTGACTTTAAAAAATGATTTAAAACGCTTTCTCACTTACATGAAATAAGTTTAAAGAAAGTCTGAAGTAAACTTAAAGGTTTAATCTTGATTTTGAATATTAATATTTTGAATTAATTGAATTTCTAAGATAACAATTTTTGAAATGAGACATAGAAAACACTTTTTAATTTGACAAAAAAAAAAATAGAAAAATATTGTATTCTATATCACATTTTCAACTGCGACAATTGTTATCGATTTTTTCGATTATATATAGAATATATATGTAAAAAGAAAAAAAATTTAGGTCATTTTGGTTTTAAATGAATTGAAATTCGATATTTCGTTTATAAGAATAGTTATGGTACTGTTTTGTTTATTTGTTACTGTAGTGGCAGTGACATGTAGATTAACCACATTTTTGGAAGTCCGGTAATTTATGAGGAAACATGCAAAATTCGCACATTTTATCAATTCCTGATCAATAATGCGAGTACATACAAGCACGAGTAGCGGTTGACTATATCTTTGTATATACAAATATATACACACACGTGCGCACACACACACACCAATATGAATAAATATATATATATATATATATACGTGTATGCTTTTTATTTTTTTATTTTTTGTACTTTTGTTTTTGTGCGTAGTTGGTATAGGATTTTTGTAGTTTTCCTATGCCATACACAAATTAGGGTATAAAGATAATAAATGATAAACAAAATTGAACAGAAATATGAAGCTTTTTGAAGTAATAATTTCTTTTCGTTAGGTCTTAGCACCAAATAAATTGATATAAACCTTAGCGAGTATATTTCAACCAGTCTAGTGTAAAATTTCATTCAAGATTATCATTTATTATCTTTATACCCTAATTTGTGTATGGCATAGGAAAACCACAAAAATCCTATACCAACTACACACAGACAACTATCTTTGAACATTTTTGTACTTTGTAGATGTTTTTGTTGATTTTCTTTTTATTTGTGTATAATTTTTAGAAAACAGGTATCTTTATTAACAATAATGGTTGATATTTTTGTTTGAATTTTTTTTTTCGTGCAATATTTCTTTACCAATATTTGCATATATAATGCCATAGGAACACTGCAAAAAATCCTATGCCAAGTGCACACAAATTTTAAGTTTCACATTTATTAGAATTTCCATTCAACTAAAATATTTTCTGAAGTATGAAAACTTTTTTTGAACGAATATTTTTCTCCTTTGCAGATAAATTGCTGAGCGAAATGAAATCTTTATTATCAAAAATCCTTCATATATATCTGTTTTTTTTTCATTTATTCTTATATGTGAATCCACAGTTATATATAAATAACTAAAAATTTACGTGTACGGCATAGATTTTTAGTAGCATGCCTATGCCATAGGCATATAATATGTACATGTACATAAATTTGGATACATAGATAAGAATGAATGAACAAAATTGAAACAGAAATATGAACGAATTTTGTGAATAAAGATTTCATTTAACTTGTGTAAAAATTATTGGCATAGGTTTTTTGCAGTATTCCTATGCCATTATATATGCAAATATTGGTACATAGATTTATATATATATATATGGTCCTCGATCGAAGTATATATATAAATAATATAACTAAAAATTTGTATGTGGCATAGATTTTTTGTATTTTTCCTATGCCATATACATCTGTCATAAAACATTTTAGAAATCAACACTAACAATTCAAAACGCATTTAAAGACCTAAAACATTCGTATCTATTGGCAATTGTCATGTTCGACCGAGTACATGATAACGCTGAAAGCTTTTTTTGAACGTACGAATCGGCTCATTCAGCGCCATTCAATCGGACAATAACACTTAAGCTCCTCGTAAATGGCAAAGCTCGTTAGAAAATTGTACTTGCTGGTCGCTTAGAAAATTGGGGGATAGCACCACCAAACGTCGCGGTGTCGCGTCGATCGATCGCCTCGCAAGGCGATTGCGCGAGTCCTGTGTCGACAGGCGTCGCGGCGCCCCCGACGCCCAGTCGCTTCACTACGCCACAACACCCGCACACTCGTTTTCAGTGTTTCTCCATTTTCCGTGGCGGGTCCGGCACAAACGAACGTCTGCTTAACCACGTTCAGCAAGTCCAACTTTTGCGCCCCAAGGTTCCGATAAAGCTCCTCGTCATCCAATAAGCTTTCGCGAGCTTGATAGTTCTGGAAAAAACCACCCCGGTCGGATCATTCTTGGACACGGCGAACGCGAGCTACGTGCTGCACCTGTGACTGTTTACTATAAGGAAAGTTATATCTGGACATGGTGCCAGGAAGATGCTGACACCTGTAAAGGATGCCGCCGGCAAGGGTGCGCGGCAAAGGAGCGACGTCCGCGCGATGCCCGGATAAAAAGCTCAATGTAAGTGATAAGCTGTCATCGACTTATCAGGAGGATCATTCATTTCGTGTTTTCCTTTGTCTCTTTTAAACCGTGACGGTACATGGTTTCCGTGATGGTTCAGGTCCTCGATCGGTCCATCTGCTAAAATTGACGAGGGATAGGTCGAGCAATTTCGAGTGAGATGCCTTAAATATTTGTGCAATCTTGCTTGATATCGAAGAGCTTTTCGATTAATTTCGATTTCAAATAAAACAATTGATTTTAGTAGCTAAGCTGAAGCTTTTTTTTGTAAATTTTGATTCATTCAAGTTATTACACTTAAAAAAAATTTGTTATTTTCAAGTAAATATTTACTTGAATTATGAAAATGTTTCCTTCTTTTCAGTAAATCTTACTTAATTCAAGAAAATGTTTTCTTAATTCAAGTAGATATTTACTTGCTACTATTCAAGTAAATATTTACTTGAAAATAACAATTTTTTTCAGTGAGCAAATTTATCTCAGTAGTAGCAAAGGGACAAAATACTGCACATCCGTGTTTATATTCGACTGTATAGTGGACATTGTATTCTTAACGTTAAAGTTTTTGTTGAGGTATTTCAACTATGACCTGCCTTATTTATTATGTAAGGTACATCAACATAAAAAACGGAAAATGTGGAATTCCTTCCTACAAAAATGTTCGTATATACTTACATTTGATAAGTCCATCGAGAAGAAATCATGAAAACTGGACAAATACAAGATTTTGAAATTACCGATTAAATGCAATCATATATGAATAAAAACTTCGTTAGAAATGAAACTAGTAAAAAAAATGTATTGATTTGTTGACATTGCATCGTAATAATTTGCTAAAAATACATGGGAGGAATCACAAAAGAAAATAACATTAACTGAAAGTAAATAAAAATCGGTTGAAATTGCAAGAATGATTGACAACATATAGTCATTGAAGTAATTAAGATGAATAAAAATAATAAGTTATCATCGATTTGATGTAGAAGGTCTCACAAACCACACAGCGGAAGAAATGGTAATATTTACATATCATTATATGTTCCCCCTGTCAAATCGATTGACAAAAGACCATTGAGTAAATCGATTAAAAGTTGTAAACACGAATAATAGAAATAAAGGGAAAACTCGAAAGAAATGTTTTTACGAAAAAGTGCAACATGCGTATAGGCTTCAAAATGATCAAAAGTATAATGGAAAAATAATAAAGGTCGTAAATTATTAAAATATTCATGGATGCACGTATTCTTTTTTTTTTCTCGATTACTCTATTGTGATTCTTTTATGGTTTATTCCAAGAAAACACAAATAAAGAAAATATAGAATTTATTCAGAAATTCTCTCAAAGCAAAAATAGAATTTTTATCGAATTCAGGGATTATTGACAAGAGACAAAAATTGAAGGTGATAAAAATGAACAACGTTTGTAAAATCGTTATTAAAGCTAACTAAAAATGCAGACATAAAAATTCATAATAAATCTAAGAATTTTTATGCGCAGATGGTTTTATTGTAATGTATAGTGGTATTCATTTCTATTTATAACCCCAGACCTAACATAAATGCCATCAAACCTCAATACGAAATATTTACCAAATAAAGTAATATTGTTATTTTCTAATATAAATTGGAATATATATTTATATTTACATCTATAAAATTATACAATTTGCACTAACGATAAATAAAGTTAACAAATCCGGAAAATTTCATTACCAGCAAACTAAATAAAAATTGATAATAGTTGAGATAAATAAATGTTTTAACTTCTGCATATACTTTACAGTTGTTTTGACTATACTATATTTTATCAAAATCTGTAAAAATAGGAAAAACATTATACCGCAACGTAAACAAAAAATAATTAGAAAGTGTTTAAATAAACATGCTTGATAAAAATCTTTAATCAATGTGACAGATCCTCGACGAACAAAAAACAATAGTTAAAAATTGTAGAAAATTTCAAATCGAGACTGTTGAAAATAAGAATTATAAAAGTAAGAAAATTCTTCTCTCTAAATTTCTTGGAGTGAAAGTTCACTCCACAAAGAGTGATAATTGAGCCAGAGTGAATTTTAAACTCTTTAAAAGTGACATTTCACTCTGTTCGAAGTGTAAATTCTTGGACCAACTGGAATGTAGAGTGAAATTTCACTCCAAAAAGTGTGAAAAATCAATTTTAATGAGTGAAAATTCACTCCTTTGAAGAATGGCTCAATTTTCACTCTTTAAGAGTGAAATTTCACTCTATAAAATTTAGAGAGTTGTTAATTACTTTGTATTTAAATGCGGTTTAAACAGAATGAATAATCTCATATCTTGGTGACTGGCGCTCAAAATTGGTGATTCTCGCACGAGTCGGGTTCGTCGCCCGAGCGACAAACTATAATAATATTCATGGAAATTCTAGTCTCGAAAGCAATTGTTAATTATTATTGGCAAAATTAATACGAGTTCGAGATTACAGTACAAATATAGATTAGAACTTTGTCAAAATTATTGCTGAAAATTGACGAAAATTGGTAAAAATTTCTAGGAAAAAAAAACGTGTATTGGAAACAACATTGAATCGTACCGCATAGTTTATGACTTGTATACAAAAAGTCATACCAAGATGAATGAATAAAAATCTTAGCATTCTCAGCAAAGATTTGAGACGTAAAAATGTCGCGATAAGACGTATGTACAGTATTCAGTCTCTTTAAAAAGCAATTAGCTGTCAGTAGGCGATTTTATCTCATTGAATAACGATGATTTGAAGTTAGAAGTTGCGCCGCGAAGCTCCACCCCTCACCGGTAAGTGCTGTTACGGCTGTAAATAGTGTTCTTCAACTAGATATTGGTCATTTCTGCGCGTATATTACTTTTTGGATTGCTTTACAGCAATATATATAGGTACAATTCCCGTTGGAAAATACAGCTTATTCTTATTCTACGAAAATATAATTTCTATATTATGATTATTATTATTGTTATCATTTTATACTATTATTAATATTCTTGTTATTATTTAGTTTAATCTTATTTAATGAACACCCGAAAGCGATGAGATTTTTAATGACAATTTTTAATATAACAATGCACTGAAAAAAAATTTGTTATTTTCAAGTAAATATTTACTTGAATTAAGAAAAGATGTTCTTGAATTAAGTAAGATTTACTAAAAAGAAGGAAACATTTTCTCAATTCAAGTAAATATTTACTTGAAAATAACAAATTTTTTTTTCAGTGTGTTATTTATTAGCACCATTATTACTAGCATTATTTATATATATTATTTATTATGAAATGAGAGACGTGGCGCTGTCAGTATAGCTAATATTATACTATATAGTTAACAGACAATTGCATAAAAATATTTTTTTTCCTGTGTTAAAAAATGTATTTTTATGAAGCAGGCTGACCAAGTTTGCCCTTATTCTACTAATAATCTGTTGTAATTTATCGAATGAAATTCAGCACCGATGTTAACAACATTTTTTCCGAATCGAAAATTTAACTTTTTTTATCGTTGTAAATTCAACATTTTTAATTGTTTTTATTAATACAATGAGACAGAATTTTTATATTATGCAATTCACCCTGGTATTAACTGAAACTACTTTGTGGGCAATATTCTGGTGTTAATATACTATATATGGGGCCAGTAAAACTGTTCAGAAACTGCTCCCTTTTTCTATTAGAGTGAGTGCAGATGAAAATCAACAAATTTACGCTTCCGCGCGCTTTTGGTAGAGCTTTGTAGAGTTTTGTATAACTGTGTTTTACATATTACACATTAAATACATTGGTCGTACTCGAGGGGTTATATTCAGTCATTATAGTGTAATGTAGCAGATTATAATCTTCAATTGCCATATTATTTTGCATTTATAATGTATGTATTTCTAATAAAATGAAAAAAAAAAATGATTTTATAATCTTGAAGTCTTGTAAGTTGTTGTAATTTAAATGCGCACGCGACAATATTCACCTAAATGGTTAATTAGCATACACATATATGTATATATATGTGTATAGACATATTATTGTACCATTATATCTTATAATATACGGATACTTATATTTAATATACTTATATGCCTTAAAGAAAAATTAATAAAATATGACAATGTTTCATTTATAATGAAAGCGATATTTGCAGATTTAATAATCAGATCTTAATTTAGACGGAATTGATATAATTAATAATAATTTCATTAATTTATGTAAACATTGTTTATTGCAGGTCGCGTTTTTGTTTACCGAAGTGCAATAATATACTGCTCGGAAATTTTTGTTTGCACATAAATTCTGCCATACTACGAGTTACACTTGTTCAAAAACTCTGTCAATCTTCAAATAAACAAAAAAAAAAAACTCTGTCAATCTTTTTATAATAATGTACAGACATTCTGGAGACATTCTGAGACAATCTGGGAAAATTCGAAGAAATTCCTGCTACGTGGGAAGTTGGTATGCATTTCTACCAATCTTTGAAAACCTAAGATAATTCTATTTTATCGTAAGCAAAAAAATAAGTGTGAAATTTATTCAGAATTTGGTCGACCAATTTGCTATATTCAATAGTCGCTGAATGTAATACCATCTCATTTAACATTTTAATCACTTATATTTTTAGTGCAATAATTTGTAAATTTCTTGTACCAATTTGCACAAAGTAACGCAATCCTCGCTAATTTATAATTGCAGACTTCATGAGAACAGAATTTCAGTTGAAATCAAAAATTTTTGTAAAGTGCATTTAGAAATACTATACTGTTTTGTCGTTCAGCGTTATTTTCACGGATTACGGTGACAGATCGCATAGGATCATTCGCATTATACGAAGGCAGGCACGAAACGGATACGAATGGAACTGTGAAAGCTTGGGAATTTAACTGCTCATTTTAACACTTGATTAGGACACGAATTTGTCCGATGTTAGTCGAGTGACATAATCGTCATCCGTTTATTATTAATGACGCGAAAGGTTACACGGGTTCGAGTATATACTAATATGTGATGAATACTGATAATTGTGAAATGATATCGATTGTCCGAATGCACCTTTATTACGCACCCTTATAGTCTATATTACAATAAGATACCCAATAAGAATTGGGTATGGTATGAACTGTCCTCTTGACATTTGAAATAAGATCACGAAATCGAATTATGTTAACCGACGTACTTTTATTCCTTCATTATATATGATCCTTATAGGGCGATTTTAACGTATTTTTTAGTTGTCAATAAATGTCTATATAAAGTCAGATTTTCTTCTATCATCATTAGATGTCAATCCAGTATAGAAACGGAAATGGTTTAAAATATATCTATATATATTAGTTTTACTTCAATTCCAATTCATATTTTAGACACATTTATTGAATACTTTTATTTCTACGAAGTAATAAATTCTTTTTTGAATTTTATACGTTGAATTTTATAAGTGATGAGTGGTTCAATTCTTAAGTATATTTTTATGTTGAGGCACCAATGTGAATGTAAATTATGATAGTCTATCAGTTCTCATTAGATTAAGTGCGGCGATATTATTCCTATAATCAGAGTTTCAAAAAGGTTTTCTGGTACGCCAAGTGAAATTAATTCGCAGAAAAAATATAATCCCACGCAATTCAGTTATTTACAGTTACGAAACGGCGCACACTCATTTCATTTTCATTTTTCGTAAAAATTATTTGAACTTTGTGCAAGAAAACCCGTATGAATATTGCAAAAGTCACTAATGAAAATCTACCTCGAGCCCAATGAAAATCTATGTTAATTTTTCGCATATAACATTTTTGTTTTGAAGTAGAATCAAATGCATATTCCCGCCCCCTTAATACTCTGAGAAATTTTGAGCGAGTATGTTTAAAGTGTTGTGTGTCACTTAATTAGTTTTCGCATGGAGCAAACGAGAAATTTGTAAACACCAATTAAACTTTGGCATTGGAAACTTTAAGATCTAAGTACCTTCATGAGATTTAAGCTATACGAGCGTGAAAAGGCTCTGAAAATCACAGAGAAATGTACTACAATTCTTCAGTATTAGTTGATGTAGTTGTTATTTATTACACTCACACGTTTAATTTAAAAGCAGTATTTTATAACAACTTTTATGTTCCGACTTTTTAAGTCAATAATTAAAAAAAAAAAAAAAAATGGAATAAAGTTACGGTATTAATCGAAGAATCGCGTAACGGTAGCTTATATAAGGGGAAGCGAGGCATCTGTGCTTTGTTGTGATAAGGCACATTCACACCCACATGCGCTCTTTGCGTGTGTAGGGATGTAAATGTTTTTCAATCGCGAATTTCATTCGGAATTACAGTCTCAGGGCAGGTTTTCAAATTAAAAGCTTTTGCGCTAGTTTTCAGTGAACTACTTTTTCATCGAAATGAAAGATGTGTAATTTTTTCGGAATTTTAGCGTATTTTATTGCGGAATAAGAGCCATTGTAAAGAAAATTTAATGAAAATTTAATAATAGAAACCCGTAAGGCGACGAATAAAAAAAATAATGTAGACAAACGTTGCATAAAATAGTATTTATAACAAATATGTTAATATTTACTGACCATGTTAGGACTGCGTTAGACCGACATTATCAAGTTGATGCGTTATATTTAGATTTTTCGAAGGCTTTCGA
>JAPYZR010001823.1:0-21908 GCA_030522945.1 Trichopria nigra
GAGCCCAAATTAAAAAAAAAAAGTTTCAATAATTTGTTAATTATACTTTTATTGTTGCAAAGCTCAGTCGGTAACTGTTCTACTTTAGAACCCTCTTAATGCCTAATATACAGCTTGGCTTAAGCACGACTTGAGTGCGAATTTACGGACATCGTCTTTTATCTGGGGGGAAGTAAATCGAAGGAATATCCTTAATAGTAAGGGATTTAAATATCGTAATATAGACCTATTTATATTAAATGAATACCGAAATGAATTTTATAATTACATATAGAATTGTTTTTATTTTCATATAATAATTCATATGTGTATATATATATATATATATACATAAATGCATACTACTACCCTAGTAGAAATTTATCCATTTTTTTCTTACACTATCCATTTCGCCTATACCTTTAACATGGTAAATATCTAAATTGTCTAAGAATTGGCTAAGAAATGTCAGGATTTTGAAATATGTAATAAATTTCAATAATAACTTCCATGTCAAATTGTATTCAAGTTGTATCGAAAATTCTGAGATATTGATGAAAAGAAATTGAAACTATAAAATCACTTGACCTATACTATTGTGTAAACTGCATATTTTTATACTTCTATATTTCAATTTCAAAATGTCTAAAAATAAAAAATATATAAATCCATATGAATATAGCTGAACTTTAAAAATCCGTCATATTTAAAAAATCTTGTGAAGTTCACGTGACTAGTGATGTAACCAATTTCGTAAGGAAAATGTGTATTATACTGATATCGAATTAATCACGAGATCCAACCCATGATATACAAATTAAATTAATAAATGATTAATTATCAATGTTCTCGTTTACTCACCCAACTTATCTGTCAATTACCAACTCCTTCACCACGAAAGAATTATAAAACCAATTTGAACTTCATTTTTGTTGCCACTGGATTTCCTGTATCTTCTTGCAAATAATAAATGATCGTTATATAGTAATCTTATAGTCCAAAATTCCAAAACAATTACACTTTACCTAAGTAAACAAGTAACTGCAAATGATCTGTTGCATTGTCTGATAATGCGGTATCAAAACTAATGATCAGGACGAAACTATACATTTCTCAGAATCATGAACAATTACTTGTCCAAAGGAATGAATTTTTCATATTGTTTAACGATCACATTTCCTTCTTTGTAACATAATTCGGAAACAGTCTAGTCGGATAATCATGCTATATCTGTCACTACCGAATTTGTAGGCGCCAATTTCTAGACAAATTTACGACAAAAAAAAAAGATATTTCTATATATGCAAAATGTCTGATTCTTACGTATTAATAATCCCCTGATTTTTTAATTTTGTTTATTTTTGCATACAGAAATTAAAACTCCGGAAAAATGTTAATAATCAAAACTTATTCACAATGAAAAAAAAAATATTTCTATTATATATATTATGCTATAAATTCTATTTTTTCTTGTCTAATCGTTTTGTGAAAAATTCGTTCTATTATAAGTTGGGACTTTTCTACCACTGTTCAAAAATTATAGGTGACTTCATTCTCATTTCTTTCCAAATAATTAAGAAAAGAAAAAAAAATTGTTTTCCAATTTTTGTGAGTTTTTGATTTTTAAGGAGCATTTTAGCTGTGCTAAAAATACAGTTTTTAATTATTAAAAATCAGAATACCAACAAAAGGATTTGGAATTTTGCACAGAATTATTTTGTTTTGGTCATAAATATGTCAAAATATTGGTAATTTGAAATTCGGTTCGGCAGATTCACCATATATGCTTATCCGGCTAGAAAAATTGAATCATTTCAAAGAATAGCTAAATTTTGACGCCAAGAATATTAGAGAGAACATATGTAAACTTTAGCAGATATGAACAGATTGATTCTGATTTGAAATGGTCGAGTCTAAAATGATCTGAGAAATTTGAATTATTTAGTAAAAACTAATCATAAATCAGGACACAGAATGACGGAGATTCTAATCCTCCCGACAAAAATAACAAGTAACACCAGCTTCATGATATTGTTACTTTTTACATAAATTTTTACATATACTCGTTATGTTACTCTTACTTCTGTATGGGGACGCCGATGAAGTTAAACTCAAGAGTCTTATGATAAAAATGACATTTTCCGGGAAAGTTTTTTTTATACGTACGAATTTATGCTATTATACTCCATACTAAAACATTATGTAAATAAAAATATTTTATATATCACAAATAGAAATTGAATTTCATTGTTTCAAATCAATTAATCAGCAAATGACTATACTAAAAGCAACTACTTGAATGAATTTGTAACCCGCAGCTCAAAAATATTATTGGATTGAATCTCAAATTTAAATACGAATAATTCCCATTTCGACAGAAATTAATTAATTCATTGAATTAATTTAATTAATTCAATAAATTGTCTTAAAGAATAGTCAGTTACGACTTTTTAAAACATAATTTTCATTTGAATCTAGGGGCTTTCCCCTGCGGCCTTTAATCCAAAGATTAAACGATATTCCAATAAATAATGTAGATTATATGTTAATTATAAGAAACTGAATATGATCATTTTCGAAACTTCCCTCTATATAAATCGGTAAAGTATTTCATTTATTAACAAGAAATATTGTAATACTTTAATATAAACTCATTTTATTGTGTTCCATTACACAAAATAACCTCGCCTGGTCAGAAAATCATCTTATTTAAGATAATACATTCAAATTGGATACCAATTTAACAAAGTTTGAATGTTTCTCAATTCACCACCATATTTTAAAACTTCAAACTATTTATACTAATTTAAAAATCAGATACCCTAACAACCGTTTTGTTAATTACTGTTTATCAAATTGCATATAAATAATTTTAAATTATTTTTAAATCGATGTCCGACAAGGAATATTGAAAATATATTACAATATGACCGAATTTACCAACAGATTCTCAAATCAGAATTTTCTTTGAATATTTCGATCAATTATTTGATCTTATTTGTATATAATCTAATAATTGCGATCAGCCTACATAATATGTATATACATATCTTATCGTGTATTTTGATTGTTCTCAGAGAGAGTCACGAAATTCATAGTATAATGACTAAATTTTAAATATATATCATTGATTTAAGATTTAAATATGCCACTGATTAAAATGCTGTGGATTTCGTTATGAATTTATCAAGGTAAAAAAGAGATTCTTTTTAGATATTATATTTTTATAAATGACTATTACAGTTCGGTATAGGTAATACAGGGATTTCTCCATGCATGCATACCATTTTTACACATATTTTTATAAACTAGTTTATACATATGTGTATATCGACTATTGGAATCCTATTTGTGATCCCCATCCCACACAACACAATCTGTCCCGTGATGACCTGAGGAGCTCCTGAAGACGTCCAAATGTCCGTTTTTTTGAGGAGCTTCTCGGGAGTTCCTCAGGTCATCCCGGGAGGGATTGTGTTGTGTGGGACGTATAGTAGACTTTTAACAATAACTGTTCATTAGAAAAAATGAATGGATTAAATAAGAGATTGGTTTTATTTTTTGTACAAACACGGAAAATTTGTGAGACATTTAATTTTACATAATAGTCTATTACATATTCCTCTAACTTAGTCATAAACATCTGTTTCTTATTTTTACAAATATTTTACAATGCCTGTCGGTAAGATTTTCGAAAAGTAGTAATTTTTATGTAAACAAAAATATGTACACAAACAAGAACTTTTAATACTTTAATAAAAGTTTTCTATAAAAGTCCACATTAAAAAAATATGTATATAAACATATATACGTATGTTACATTAAAATTTGTTATAATTAACTATTAATGTGAAACAATCTAAATTTGAAACCCAAAATAAAATTTTAATTAAAAAAGGGATCGTAAGACTTACATGACGTACTACTTGATTCAGTAGAGGATTCTTATTCCTACAGTGTTGGGTATCAGCAATTTGTTTATGGGAAATTTTACAATCGGTCATGTGCATTAACTTATAACATTCACATTTTGAAGTTGTACCCATTAATGTCCATGTACCAGACGTAAATAAAACATTACGAGTCGCATTATAAACTCTGATAATGTTAAAACTTTAAATATCACGCATTTTTAAGTATTCTTCTTGTTTTTTTTTTCCTTATTATTTTCATTTCATAAAAATGTGACCTAAATTGATTCTTAATATGCGCAACTAATAATCGCGGATTTCATTATTGATGTTCAAGAATTATCTATGGCGTATTTGATGCAATTGTTGTTTTGATTTTTAAATATATTATTTTGACATTACGAGAAAAATGTGTGCCAAACAAATAATGTTTTACAATTATGCAAAATATAAATTACGTTAATATGCAAAAGAAGATTTTAATGTAAATTTAGATTTTAAAAAATGATCTGTTACGAAATAAAGGAAATATTACGTAAATGTATTCAAAAATAAAATTTTCGACGATATTTAATAATGACATTAAATACTCATTAAATGTAATTAAATACTTTAACACAATAAAGGATGAAAAATTTTTTAATTTCGTACAATATTTGTGCCCTCAAAAATAACAAAACAAAAAAACAAAAAAAAATGTTAAAACAAATGATATTCCTTCGAGCGTATATGGGGCTTAACATTTTATTATCGGCTTACAGAGAATTAAAACTTTTACAAAATTCCAATTTTATGATAATATTTCGATTGTAAATCGAATAATTCTGATCCTGATGAGAATTGAAATTGGAAAGTACACATTCCATACAAAATACTAGTTGATAGAAAATAATTATTTACGTTACATTTTGCGGTTGCAAAACTAGATGCACTGAAAAAATATTTAGTGATTTGAACAAGGTGTGTTTTGGTAAGTATTGACTAGTGAGATCTATATATTTATTAGTAATTTATATTGCTACATTTAACGAACTACATTAATGAACTACCTATAAATATAAACCTGAACAAACACATTTTAATCAGTTGAACTATATATAACAATCCATGTAAAAACGTATTGTACGTTCCTGATCTGCGACGAATACGTGGGTGATCTTCTTCGTGAAAAGTGTAAAGTTCTTGTCAAGTAATATCCTGCACTATTTTGGCAACAAAAAAAATATTATTTTGGCATCACTTTATGAATGTTGATTGCTATACATTTGACATTTGGTTAAAATAAAGCAAGCCACGAAGTCTATATTAAAATTTGAATAGTTCAAGATAAATAAAAACAAAACAAACATAAACATACAAAAATAAAAATTTGGCTGTTGCTTTAAAAATATACATTTATGATAAATGTATAACAAATACGTATATATTAATGTCTCAATTAATTGACTCTTTTCATTTTCGAAAATTGTAGTGAATAAAGGCCTTTCAACTTTTAAACATAAAATGTTTCTAAATGTAAATGGTCAAATCATATATTTAATTTGGAATTCCATTTATAGAGGAGAATCGGGTAGCCCGACCGCATAAACTTTTTATATAATAACTTGAAAAATAATGCATGAAAAAATGTTATTAAAAAAATAGAAACATTCTTTATACTCAAACAGACATGAACTCAAACAAATTACCTGAAAACACCTGAAAAAAACTGATTTCGATCTTCATTATATAGCCATTTGATTTATGTAGCAATTTTTGTTATACTTCGTAAATCGTGAGGGGTTGATCCGTCCACATAGAAAATTAACACAATTAACATATAAATGATAAAAATTTAAAACAATTAATTTATTTTTACATCATTATCTTGTTCTCAAACAATATTTAACATTGCGGTATTATTTTTTATTAACTATGTGTTCTTGTCTGATTTTTTTGAATTTACCCTTTCTTTTCGATCATTTCTCTTTTCAATATTTTCTTCTTTTGTTAAGTTTTTTTGGCTTGGCTATTTTCATCCTGTTCTTTTTTCTTCTCATGTTTTACTTGTTTTTCTCTTTTCTAATAATTTGTTTTTGTTTTGTTCAATTATATTTTGTCATATATATTTATTTTTATTTTTTTAGATTTACAGCATTAAATTAAGTATCTTCAATTAATTTTACCTAACATTATCTATATCTATATATATATGTATATATATATATATATATATATATATTCTGGTGATCTGTTCGATTATTTCCATTTTTAATCAGTTTAATCGCCATTATCATTTCACTCTCAGTCCAAATGTCACGCGAGATTTATTTGCCCTTGAACTTAAAATTAGTCATTTTCTACATAATATATGATGTACTATATTGAAAACTAATAATGAATATATTCAAGTGACGAGTACCGCAATTCAAAATAGAAAAAAATTACAAAAGAAGACAAAGAAATTCATGAACCACATTTAATAAGTGTGACATATTTTATCACTATTACATCACATATTGAACCTTGAATCGATCACTGTCAATTATGAATTCCGAACAAGTGTCTGTAGAAATATTTCTAATTCTAGAGTTAACTGATTTTATAAATATATTTATTTTTTTCTATTAATTGTTAACGATTTCGATTATAATTTATCGCAATAACTTAATAATAAATTTCATGCTTATTGTATCGCTGTACATAAACCTGACCTCTTTTTAAATTATGTTTGATTCTATTTATTTATAACATTAATATAATAAATAAACAAAAATAAAATATCATGTATTTAATTTCAATCAACGAACATTATTTTGTTAAAACCTTCTACACTATAGTCTTATTTTTATTACACACTTAAAACACTCCGCTCGTATTGCTCTTAATATAAAAGCTTTTTTTAAGTATACTGTTATAATGCGGAGCTTATAATTCATATGTTAGATAAACCCTTCTCGCTTTCTCAGGTGGATAAAGAAGTGTGTCAATAGTGACACATTTATTTTCGCCATAAACCCTATACCACACAGGTAGAGAAAATTCATTTCGAAGGAAAAATGACAGTTTCGAAAGAAAAGCATATTCTTGAACTTGATTATAACACTTATTATAATTTATTATACAATAGAATAAAGTGTAACGAAAAGAGGTGGAATTCTACTTTAAGATATAAATTTCAATAAATATGCAAGGAAGGCAGAAATATATATGTACTATAGCAAGATTCATTTCATCATTATTTCTATAAATACAAACATTTTTATATTTAGACAATGAAATCAGATATTGTGGGATTATATGATTGTATTTTCCATACATGCAAATATTAATGTGATTTTTTAATTATAAGAGTGTTGCAATTTGCTCCAATTTTGTCCCTACAGGTTCCATTTACATTTTATTCTTTAATTGATGATTTTAGTCTTTTTTGTTTTCTTCCATTGAACTTTTTCGAAAACTCTTTTCTTTTATATTTATATTGATTTCACTTGTGTTCGTAAATTTTAAAACTTCAAACAAATTTTTTTTCTTTTAATTCGTCTGATTATAATTGTTCCATGAATTCAATTACTTTCACACTTTATTGAATTTAATGAATTTAATTACGTGGACCCATTACAATTACCTTGATCTTATATGTTTGAAATTTTATCAATTTGTTCATTTACAATATATTCTTAATTTCTATTTATTCCATATGTTGCATGCGATCAAATCACTAACGTATTTCAAGGTATAGCATGTCTCCCTCTGTCTCTCTCTCTTTCAAGTATTTGGTTTTTATAATTCTAAAAATCTTCGTTATGTTTTTATTCCATTCTTTTAATTTGTGAATATTTCTTTCATTGTCTTCAATTCATTCATGTATTGTACTAAAAACAATTTTGACACGTTAAATGTTCTTAAACTTTTCTACAAATTATATACTAAATGTCCTTTTTATCGTTCCTTCGATATCTCGATTCATTTAATTCGAAGTATTTTTTATACTACTGTTCCTTTAATCGATATTCAATTTCGTTTCGATTTTCTCAGCTATAATTGTGTACCATAATTATTGTTCAATTTTTTTTCGATTCTTTTTGTTTCTACCTATTCACTAATTTAGATTTTTCAAGTTCAACAATTCAATTCAATAAAATCAATTCTTCTAATTTCATTTATTTGGCTCAATTCTTTCAATTCCATTCGACCATTGCAAAACAAATCGCGTTTACAGTTGTAACACTTTATAAATGTCAGTCTAAAGATTATACGCATCTTTTCAGTCAATATTAAAGCTTTAATCATTACACGATATATTGAGAATTCAGAACTAACGAAACGCTATAATATATACAAACATATACACTGATGAAGTATATCGTTATTTGAGTCATATATTGCAAACTTTGAATTGATTTGATTGTTACGCAAATGTTACATAGATGTTGCAGAATTGTTACATTTTTATCAAAACTGTTGGGAATGTAATACAAATTTTTCATTGCCAGGTCACATCAATATCTGTTAAATTATGCATTTTTCAATATTCATTAATAGAAATCTTTAAATGTCTTCCAGATAATAGTATACATGCACAAAGGTTCATTGAAACCAGGCTACTTCTAATAATAAAAGCAGTTCCTTTACCCAGGTGAATCGAATTTACAAGCTGTGAAAAACTGCCAACAATTAGAAACCGCACTAAAGAGCCGCATTGAAACAGTTCCCATAAATATATAAGCGATACTCAAATCACGCAAGGATTCGAAGGACCTTGCATCACGTACACTTTGCGTGTAGTTCCGAATAAACCGAAATGCTCGTAAGTTCGTAAGAAGTTATTGGTAAAAAACAACAAAAGTTCAAAAAATAAATGAGAAAAAAAAAACAAAAGCCCAGCTTGAAAATGCGCTAGAAAAGGCATCGTCTCACGGGTATCATAGCATGTCAAGAATTTTGGTATTTTCACCTCTTGCCGGCTTGTCAAATGATAATAGGATGCAAGGTTGGACGTCTTGTCCTTCTCCTTTTTGTCTACTTGTTTCTATTCGCCTTTTTTTTTTGTTACTGTCTCTCTCAGTCTCTCATCCTGCTTCTCTCCATCCCTTAGGATCTTTCTGTGTTTTCCTGTGTTTTTTCTTTGTTTACCACTGTCTGTCTCATGAGCACCAGCATGCGTAATGGCTTTTAAACGGTGAAAGCACCGACTTTTCCTATTGGCTAAATTTCTTGAGGAATTTTCGCTAAAAGAACTGTAATACCGTGGGAACTTGTCGTGAGAGCCGTACACACGGCATTACTAGGTAACTGACATCTGGAAGTGATTTTCGTGTCATAAAATCCTTGATACCTGCCAGGATCCTCTAGGATCCGAGCTGTACGACAGTTTTCCGAAGGAATTGATCTTCGCGTAAATTTCGACGAGACTCCACAATACCAAGTTTTTTCCTTCTTCGAGATTTTCTTTTATCTTTCCGGCTTAATGCAATAAACTCCCCGCTGTAAAAAGCTAAGGTCAGACATCGATGAACAATTCGAAGCATTTTTTTCCTATTCTAGTGGTCAAGGAAGAAACAAATGTAGGTTATACTTGACGTATATATCGATGCAGGCTTAATGTATACATACAACCCTGTGTTTCAATTAAAAAAAGTATTATTGGAATAAAAAATTTATTATCAAATTGTTAAAAACACGTCGATGACAATACATTCTTCTCATCCTTGAAATAATTGTTTTTCAGTTTCAAGCCTGTTTAACAGGTGTATCTTTATTCCTGTATATCAAATATGCCGAATTCGGTAAAGAATCATAATATTGTCCACCTGTAAAAAACGAACAAAAAGAAGAATCCCCTTCGCAAAAATAAAAATCTCTTTTACGTATATATCATCGAATATCAAAAGTAAGCAACGTGAAATTTCGTTTCCTTTTCGGTGCAAATTGTGTTGGAAAGATCTTCGCGCCCTGAAAAACACAAGGGTGGTGAAAAGAATTCGCTTCGAATCGCGAAAACGAGGTTATCCCTCTACCTCCGCCCACCCCTGATCTCTTCGCTATTTTAGTGTGATCTTGGCGAAATCGTATACCTACTTTTATGCGCGACCCCCCAGGAGGCTGCGCGAACCATCTCCCACCTATAAAGTAGCGTCGGAAGGGAGGCCTGGAGAATTGGGAAGGAAGCATATATATACTGGAAGGAGTGCAATAACTTGAGGGAGAAATATGGATACGAAAAGGAGGGGAAAATCCATGGAGGCGTGAGAATGTGTGAGAGAGGGGGCACTAAAAATACGAGTGTGTATGAGTGTGTGTGCAAAAGAGAGAAACGACTGACGAAAGCTTGGGTAATCTGTTTATTAATGATTCAATGCAAACTTTTGACGTTAATTTCAAATACGTCGGTAAAGTCACAGAAATTATAAATAATTTATATCACCATGTTGTATTGTTATTATAATCATGTATTTAATGAATCGATTAGAATATGGTATATAGGAACTATTAACTTTTAAATTATTTGTATTGTTCTCGTCTCATAATTTTGTCTGAGATCTCAAACTATATTTTGATAATTTTATAGGCTGAAGATATACTGCTGTACACATGTTGTGGATTTTTGTATTCTAGACAAATTAGTATGGCGCCATCTTAAAACGGTCTGCAGCTTGCACATGGTGTCTTGCACAAACTGTATATGAAAGCTTATGGGTATTTGTGCAAGACTGATGTACATACTTTGCAAGAGTTATTCTGACAATTCGATGAGGCTGGCGTTTCGTCCACATGATGGTTGGAGAAGACGTAAAAGAAAAACAAAATGTGATCGTGTATTTGACTGTACAAAAATGTAATCTTGTATAAAAAAAAGTAGAATTGTGGATATTTTTGTATGAATATCTTAATATATACTGTAAAACGAAAAACTTAAATTCAGCCAGTGTTCAAATAAAAAGGCACTCATATTCCCTAGTAGAAAATGAGATTTTTCTGTGCTCCATTACTTTTATAGCGGATAGAGAAAATGGGCAGAAACTATAGCAGAAAATCATTTTAGGGGTTGTCACGTCATAAAAATATATCTACATAGTTACTGGAGATTAGCGTGATTGAAATAGAATAGGATTATAATAAATATATAGTCATTTGAAGAAATGTCAAATTTAGTTTTTACGCAGTAATAACCAAACCTCAAGAAAATATGAAGGGTTTTAATTCCAAAAAATAATCGCAGAAGAACTATTTTTTAATAAATAAAAATCACAGTTATATATGATGTTAATTATATGCTATTTGAAGATTTAATTTCTTTTTAACCTTCCTTTTTGTGTTCCGTAGGAATTGGAATCAGATACGTTTAAACATAAATTAGTTTTACGAATTCAATTAAAAATAGATCACATTATTATCAGGGATGAAATATGTTACTTGCAGATTTTCATGAAAATGTCCATCCCCCAAATAAAGATAACGGAAATATATAAGGCAGTAGAAAACAAAGACGGGGAATTAATGATTGGAACCATGGCAGTGCAAAGAAAGGGAGATCTATGGTTTAGCGAATAGGGGACCACGGGTGCGATTTAAATCGCCATAAGACACATTGTTTGAGTTTTATGATTATTTAATTCATATACATATTCATTCATATAAAAAATACCAGATTTACAATGATGATTAATTTTCAAATAGGTATAAATAAAAAAATAAATAAACAAAAAAAAATATATATATATTTAATTTGTTAAAAGCATTGATCAACGACAAAATTGAATTATTACGCAGGATATAGAGAAAAAGTGAAAACTTATACCAGAAGTTTTTCTAGGGAGTCAATTTTTATAAATCTTAATGACATTTATTTTTTCTTTCGTGTTTTCGAATGGACTACACAATTTTTGGGACAAATCCCAAAAGCAGACACAAGTCGGACTCCACTTGAAAATGTCCAATGGAAATCTTCGTTGTTTGAATTCTACGGGAAATTTCGAGTACTAAAGTAAAGATACAAAATATTCATTTTTTAAAACCGCCAGTGCCATAAAATTCGGGGTTTCGAGTCAAGTACTTTTAGCACTGGGCCCAAAAATTGAGTAGTCCTGTCGAACGAACGAAAAAATGTATCAAACTGATGATGACATAATGAGATTTAGATAACATATAAATAAATAATTTTACAACGACCGTAGTTTTTAATTTCCCGGGCCCAAAAAATTTATTATGTTAATAAATAATAAAATAAATGTAATAATATTATACTAATATATATTCGGACGAAATATTCGGATTTAGAATTCAAATAGAGGTATCCATCCAAAATTTTCGAGTTGGGACCTGATTTTGGCATTAGGCCCAAAAATTGAATGGTCCATTTAAAGAAACGGAAAAGTTACACAAGAAACATCATCAAGGATTACAAAATTTAACTTCTCTTAAAACATCTTCAAGTGTCTTCATCTTTTTTTCCCCGCCATGCATAAATATGATTATACAACAACAAAAAATCAATCTAACTACATTGTAGTTCATTATAAAATTGATAACAGCAATGACAATAAATAAAATCCAATCGTTATTAAATTCATACAAACACATTGAAATTAGGTACAAAATTTTCTTAAAAAAAAAAACCGATAAAGATTAATGAAAACAAATTTACGTGGAATAATTGAATACATATATATATGATTGCATGAATTTTAATTGTTCCCTGGTAGAAATCTATCCAGTTTTCTGTTACACTGCCCTGTTATCCTATACCTTTAACATGGGGAAAAAGCAAACTGGATAGAAACTAGACAAAAACTAGGCTCATTTTCTTCTAGGGTTTGCGCTGATTAATTGTTATTTACTTAAGGAGTACTTACATAAGTGTAACATTACGTTCATTTTGTACTTGACCAAAAGGATAAGTACATATCCTTATAACGTCGTAAATCATTCCTGATAATGTGAACACGAATAATTTCCTTAAATTGTAATGAATACCTTCATTTTCTTTATACGACAAGCCTATTGAGAGTTTTACTCCTTTACGTTCGACATCGCGTCATAAATTCTGTTCTTTCATTTACATAATGTGTCGGTGAATGAACGACAGATTCATTTACACAACAAATGAAAAGTCGAATGATATAGGAGGCTTTCTCTTATACTTACCTACGTGTTTTTTCAGAGGTTTTTGACCTATCTTTAAAAAAATGTATAAATGAAACATTATGTATCCTTCCCGATGATGAATCCAGTATAAAAAATGAATAGAAAATTTCTCAAATGTCTAAACTGAAAAACTGCTTATTCAATTTTGATACACAGTTGTTTTGTAATGTTTAAAAGTGTCGAAAACATATCATTTAAAACCTGCCATTTTAAGACATAAATGGAACATTAACGTTTTTTATACGTGAAGAAGGATAAAAGAGCAAGGAAAGCCAACAGATGAGCAATAAGAAAGAAAGAGAGGTCATACTTAAATGAGAGAAAGCGAGAGGGGAGATGGAGTATATGTACACGAATGCACACATACACATAGACGGAAGATACTTAAAGGTTCACCACCGAAGTTGCACTCGTGCATGGTGGGAGAGGCGCATAGAAAATCGACGAGGCGTGGCGCCGCCTGTCGTTGATTCGTCCCTGCCGTTTTGATCGACCAATGAAACTAGGAGGCGTTATCTGCGCCTACCCAGAGTATCATCTAGCCGAGAGGAGGGGAAGCCCCGCAAATGACGGGAAGAGGAAAAGAGAGAAAGACAATTATAACACAGGTAGCGAAGAGAGAGCGAGAAAGAGAGAGAGAGTGGGTGGAAAAGGAAAATGTCGCTGAATAAGTGAGAATGAAAGAGGCAATGAAAGGAAGGTACAGTCAAAGCGACGGAAGAAAATCAAGAAATGCTAAAATTTTGAGATTGAGCGAGAAATTGCATGAGAACGAGGAGAGAAATATGCGAATGATGTTGGAAATATCATTCAGGATTACATGCGTAGAAACGTAGAATTTATTAAAAAAAAAAGAAAAGAAAATACAAAGAAAAATGACTAGAGAAGCAGATATACAGGTTGAGAAAGTAGGGTGAAAGAGAAAGGGTGAAATTTATCTGAAAAATTCCAAGAATAATGATTCAGCGCAAAATGGGATGAGGATCCCTATGCGATCATTTTTAAACGAGTTGAGGCAAATCTTCCAGTGATCAAACATGAATAGTGGATTGTCGCAGCAATTAAAATGTTGAAAAACACTCAATTCTATTCCTGTTTATAAAAAACTAACGAAATTTTCATTTTCATTGTATTTTTTCTTTTCATTTTGTAGCAATTTATATGTTAAAGATTACTTTTATATTCGGCTACTGGTATTTGAAAGATGAAAACGAAATAAGTGAGCCATGGAGGTACGCCCATAAATTCAGACGTGATTTTTCGTGGGGTTCCTTCAAATACCAGGCATTTTTATAGCTGAAGAAGAAATGAATACAAGTATTGGAGTAAGATCATTGATACTTTGTGAAACATTTTATGGGACAAATGAGGAGAAAGTAAGAGAGAGAGAGAGAGAAAGAGAGAAGTTTAGCAATGTCGATTATAGAGTGGAAATTAACTAACAATGCTCATGACGGGATTGACAAAGAAAATTGAAACGACATGAATTAACATAAATACATATAAGTCATTTTTGAGTCAATGTAGCCGGTATACCTTAAAATTTTTGTTTGTTATTTTATATTATAAGTAAAAAAGGTTTGTTAAGATTAGAAGGGATTTTTCGATTTTGAAAATAGTTATCTTGGTATGATTTTGGTTTTTGAGGTATCGCATCTATCAACGAAAGTTTTTATTTTATGCAGATGTGTCTAACTTTATAGATTGAGTGTATTTTGTAAGACGCCATCCCAGTCAACCACAATGTAATAATTATGTACCATTAATGTAACATTTATGTAAGAAATAACCATGATTTAGTTTTGACATAATTGTTACTTGTTGTGTTTACCGAGATGGCAATTAATAGAATACAGAAGCGCCGACCTCGCGAGGTAAAATGAAAATATTGTACCTTATTTAGAAATGATATACTATGCATAATCGCATTTTCACATAACATACGTTTTTATGGTAGCAAGTCAAAGTACTGCTGAAATAGAACAACACAAATGTTGTAGTTGTATCGCGTAATCGGCAATGCTTGCAGTTGTTTATTTTTAATGATATTTCAATTATTGTCATAGACTGACGATGTTTTGGTGGCTAGTGCAGTGTTATATATAGTACAACATATAACATATACACAATAAGGTATACTTTTAAAAAAAATAATAAGAGGAAGATTAAGAAGGAGATTTAGCACTTAGCACTTAGCACTTTAGCACTTGAATTTACTAAATACAGTGACTGGATAAGAAGCTAAAAACAGTCAACCTTAATGTTATCCCTATAAATGTTGCTTTCGCTCGGTGGAGATTTTTAATTTCCCTACAATATCTACATTTTACTTCATAGAACTAGATTGTCTGTTTTTTCATATCTATATATGGATTCGCTGTCAAAAAAAAAAAAAAAAGAAGATGCTCATGATCATGGCAAAAGTCCATTCAATTAATTAATACATATAGGACCTAGTTGTACGTGAGGACGATATGTACAACATACAAGAGGTACAATGTATGGGAAAGCGTCACCGTTGCAGGATCTCTTTGGTCCCAATGATGTGACAGTATGAAAGGCATCACTCTAACCGATAGCCCATGAAACGTTTCATTGGTCACCTGAACTGATTGCAATTATCGACTATTGAAAACAACAAAAAAACTTTTATGTAATATAGTTATTTAAAATAGTTCAAAAGAGAACCGCCGAAAACATATCGGAAATGAAGATGGCGATACTGAATTATAGCGAGCCGTGCGCCAAAAGGGCCTGCTGTGCCTGCTGATTCCCCAAGGGTTTAGCATAGAACGCAAAACGACAGTAAATAGTTTGATTGATGGCTGGATCGATAGCCAAGCAAAGGCAGAAGCTAAAGTGAGTCTGAAAAAGCAAAGTAGCAAAGGCTTGAAAGACAAGCGCCGTGTAAAGAGAAAGAAAATCAGGAAATAATGAAACTCTATATACAGTCGACAGCTGGAGAAGAAGGGGTCGAAGGAGAACGACAAGAGGGAGAGAAAGGAGAGAGAACTCGTTGCACGTGTGTTTGCCGAATGTAACGACACGAACACACGTACATCACAAGTACATTACGTATATATATTATATCCGGTACCAAATGCGGGGGAGGTGGAAGTTTAACAAACTCCAGTTCGCGCGGCGGGGAGTTTCTCGCGCGCCTCGAATCCAGTTGGACCTAAACGCGGACGGCCAAAGAGCATACACGTGCGATTTACACCCATGAATTGCATAATTACTCCGGTTGCGAGTCCTTTTTTCCGCGAGACGCGGGTGCCCGTTACAGGGAAATTCTCCTCCCCTTGGGGAGAAACTTGCGATCCTTTTTCGTCGGTAATCGACGTATAGTGTAAGGCATACGTTCAATACCGAAAGTGAACCCTATTCCCCAATCCAGAATTTAAAAGAACACAAGTGATAAGGGATAATAGGGACATTATTATCGTTATTAACTTGCTGATGAACGCCCAGTAGCGAAACCCATTTGTCATTTTGGGAACCTCTCTGTTCTGTTGTTCTATATCCAGCTGATTTGTGCATGTTGCCAATGAAAATGATCCGTCAATGACAGCTTTGAGAGATGATCGTCGCGAAGATCTACGAAGATAAATCGTAAGTGCGAGGACTTACGAAAGGATGAAACGTCAGCTTCTCGTTCCAGGAAGATAGGTGATTGCTTTAGTTTTGAGAATTGAAATGTGCTGACGTTCATTCCGAATCTGAATTTTCAATAACGGCGAACAGCGTTAGATACGCAACCAATAAAGGCCTTTAAGAAGATTAGTCTACGAGAGGTTAGTTGCCTAGCATTTATTTATTGGAATTATCCATTTCAGATTACACTCCCAAAATACACAAGCAAAACTTTCGGAGATGTCTATTGAAGTTTGTAGGTTTTTTAAATCATGAAATCTATTCCTTTTAGTAAACTTTCAATTGAACAATCAAATGGAGAATTTCAGGACAATCTGTCGTAAATTGTGTGCTTGTGGGATTCATATACGAGCTGCAATAGTCAATGCAGCCCGAGATTATGTGCGATTTGGTAACGGAAAGGGTAGGGCGAAGGTCTGATCGGTGGCCATGTGGTTTGGTCACGTCCGATAGCGATTCGCAACACTAGAATCTCATTTTGTTCCTTTAGTTCTTCTTCAGCCCTAAAACGACAAGGACATAGCGAACGATGTCCTCGATAAATACGCGTATCCTAACTTAATTGTCCAATTAATCGAAAGTAACGTAAATCAGAGTAAATTGTACAGGATTGTCCAAAGTGACAGATTTGAAAGTTACTGCTTTAAAAGTACTCATTATTGACACCTCTTAACCCGTGAAACTGTCGCTAAAATGAAAGACCTTAAAGAAGTAGTAACACTAAATGTTCTTTATTTACATGGACAAATCATGTTATTAAAAATTATATTGAAATTAAATACTGGCATTAAAAAAAGTTTATCGTTTGCTTTTTGAACGGCTCATCACTTATCAAGGCCTAGTTTTGAAATGTTTCGTCGGGTGATACGACTGTTAATAATTCGTGAAATTTGTACAATTACAATGAAATCCAACGAAAACAAACTTGACGACGTAAATGAGACAATTGTGATCTAGTGACGGCGCGAATGTTATGATTATTTAGTAGTAAATTCAATGCTACGCCCGACTCGGCCATTTTCGCAGAAAGGTATCTGTTACATTCAAGTATTTGATTCCTTTGAAGACAAAATAACCTACATTTATAGCGTATTCTAACGAGTTGATGATGAGTTGGACATATCTCAACGGGAGAATACCTTCATGATTAATTCTGGGATTAATTAGGGAGTAAAATTTGACTTTTAGTCCCTCTTGTATCTTATATTATCGAAAAGAAAATTATAATTTTATCTTGTATAATTAACAAAATTACTTAGAATTTTTGTAATCTGTGTTTCATAATAAGTCCTCGAGTACGCGATTTTAGCAAAGATGCAAAATTATAACAATAAGAATAAAAAAACTCCATCTACTTGCCGTGATTCGTAAGGTAAACTTTTCCGTAAAATGAAAATCAGATTTTCAATATGGCGCGACTGGGTTTGGGTAGCCCATTATCAAAAATTATTAGATTTTTAAGATTCAAAATGGCACATCCAAAATGATGGATGAAAAATTAAAATTGAAAAGCTAATTTATCTATATGATTATTGGTGCAAAAGAGTTTTCTGAGTCGCTCGCCTTCTCAAGTTGAAATTGCACCTGTTTATTAGACTTCTTTTTTTCAGTGAATTGTAAAACAGTTTGGTCACATAATATTTGTGTGTAGCAATGTGGAAAGCACTCGTTTAGTGATATAACACAGATGATAAAACACAATTAAGTACATTGCATGTACAGTTGTTACTGGCGAGGACGTCGATCCGACGTACAATGGACATACAATGAACGAAAACATAAAGAGATTTCTGATTAATCGGTTTTGAAGATTAGGAATTTAATGAAAGATTCCTAATTAGCAATGAAAAATTGTTTCTCTATCATAATTGTCATAAATACGTAAACGTTGTACTGATTGTCTGCTAAATAGACCTTTATTTTTTCGTCATGGATATAATCATGATTCGAATTGAATAATTAAAATATTTCTGATACTACTGTAATCACGGAATAAGAATTATTTTACAACAATGCACGTAATTATCCGTGATTGATTCGAAAATAACTTTTATTCGCTTCGATGTGACGTTTTCTTCTCACATCGTACGATAAACTTTTCGATTGTCTGAGTAATATCTAAAGAGGAAAAGTTTTCGTTTATCACTCTGCATATTCATTGCTCAGTCGCAATCCAAGTATGCGAAAACGTGCTTTAGTCTCACTTTACTATCTGTCCTTTAAAAGGTAAAATATCTCTTAAACAATGCTGCAAATTCACGTGTCATTTCTTTCTTTTTGAAATTCTTTGGAAGTGAATACATTGTTTTGTTCAACAAAGAAATAAATTGGACAAGCAGTAAAAAAATTTGTTTTGTTCTGACGCGAACATTGCCATGTTTATGTTTCGAAATAGAGCACAAAAACAGAGAAACGGAGCTCTTTGCAATAAATTTGATAATTTCAGGTGAAAGGTAAATGCCCTAGAAAACAAACAAAGAACCAGTATTAGAAAAACAAAAAAATAACAATAAATACTTTAAATTGAAAAAAAAACATGATGGATTTTTGTTAGTTTTTAATAATTTTGGATAAATTTTTTACTCTCTGCTGTAATAATTTGATAAATAGTTTATATTTAAACATCACTTGTCTATTGGATTATATTGTTTTTTTTTTTAAACATTTATTACTTTTTTTTTGTCAACAGTTTGTTTTCATATAATTTTTAACAAAGTTTAACAAATTGGTTAAATCTTGTGTTTTTTGGCCGATAACTATACATGTTTATAACTATGTTTTAAAGGTTTTTATACCATTTAGATCGTTTTTCCTTTTTTCTTTATACGTATTCATCTTTATGTCTATCGTTTCTTACAATTTTAATTTATTCTTGTTATTTTGTGACTTTGATGGGTTTTTTTATTTTATTATTTCCGTTTTTATTTTATTAAATTTTTTGAATTTTCAACAATGCATGATGATTTTTGTCGACTTAAAATGTTTTGTATCGTTTCTTTATTTAATATCGATACTGTCTTTATGTTTGTTGTCAATTATCAAGATGATTTTCCAGTTATCTTATTTTTTATGAATTATATTGTCTTCTTTTAGGTGTTTATCACCTTGTCATGATTTTTTTTTTTTTTTTTTTTTTTTTTTTTTTTTTTTTTTTTTTTTTTTTTTTTTTTTTTTTTTTTTTTTTTTTTTTTTTTTTTTTTTTTTTTGTTTAGTGAAACAATATGTTGACTTTTTCTTTAGGCAAAGGGTGATCAGATTGGAGTCAGATGAAAAATGTTCTGAAAAATACAGTTAAAATAAAAAAAAATGAGATACACGAATGCAAACAAAAAGTTGACCTGGTAGGATTGTAATTGATCAGCATTGATACTTTACAATTTCTTTGATTCACTTTAAAATTAAAGTCTTAAAATGATCTGTCCTTTATTAAGAGAGATGGTTTACATTACACTTTACTTTCAGTCAATATTATGTCAGATCTAACTAACTATTTATTTTAAGAATTATGATAATTATACGATTTAATTAATGTCATTATACAACAATTATAATAATTGTTTAATAATCAACTAGCCAAAAAATTGAAAATAATATTTAATTCTAAAAGTATAAATATTTTCAAATATATCATCCATTTAATGTAACATCCAGAATTCTTGAGCATCAAATGATATCCATTCATGTATAATTCTTTCATTAGATTTATAAACTACATGAATCCTGAAATCAATTGATAATTAATCAACAAAATTATTTAATACATTACACTATTGCAGGTGATTAAACGAGATCTCCCATGTAATTGGAGGTGAATTGTAATACTGTTCTGTCGAATGCGGAAAAGGATTGTATTACGACACCCGCATAAATCTTCACATATATAGGACCACCCTGTTGTATACGTTCCGTTTACCTCGCCTTTCATCCCCTTTCATATTAACCTTTGTGAAACCGTCAAGATGTAAGTTTAACGATGACTAGATTCCCACAAAAATTTGAATATTACATTTTTATTATTTTGCACTTTGTACATTTTTTATTTTTCGGATTTTATCTAACGTTTAAAAACATTATTATTTCTGGAATCGATACAAGTTATTACTTTTTATCAACATGATAAAATTATTGTGAAAATATTACGCGATATAACAGTCATGTATCATGTTTTTCCCAATTTAAGAAATCTTATATAACAATGAGTCTCATTATTACGCCCTACGTACATTTATAAACATCCGTTTATTTCATTTGCGAGTGTGATGCAAAAATGATAATAAATGTTACAAAATATTTATACTATATTTTAAATTAATTGGTGAATGCTATTAGTATAATAGTCTTGAAAAGTTCCTTTCCACAAGAGACTAAGAAACTATTCAAATATCATTTATGGAATTATTAAATTACCATCGAACTTTTATACATTTTCAAAAATTGTATATATTTTATAACTTATATTATTTTTTAATGATCATAATGAGTTTATTTCGCAGATCGTTTATTAAGTTCCAGTTAACTTTCTGTAGAAAGTTCTACTACAATACAGAGATGCATTTTTCTAAAGATGTCATAAAAATAATAATTAATTAAAAAACTCGTAGTTTTTATATTTTTAGAATAAAAATTATCTCACTAGTTATCAAACAGTAAATTTATCTCTTTCAAGGTCGAAATAATACTCTTTCAGATCCAAATACTGAATTTCTCTGAATGAATAAAAGCACGCTAAGTTAAATAATGAAAGCTGTTGAACGTTTACCTAAAAAAAAAAGTAGTTCATGTTTCACTCCAAGAAATTTATAGAGAGTATATCGTTTACATCTCGATGAGAAAAGTAACCAGTTTTACTGCAAATTTTGCACTCAGGACATATTTTGATATAAAATTATCGTCATACTATCCTATATGTTTATCTAGATTGAAGAAAGATAACGTCAAATGAATTCTTGGACACAAACTCAAATCATTGCTGCGTTTGCGTATTACAATGTAAATAAAATATATCACTGTTAAAAAATGATAATTGTACAAATCGTTATAATCTGATAATTGATTTTCATTTTTGTGTTTTAGTTATATGAACAACTTTTTAATGAAATTTTAAACAATTTTATATAGTTTAATTATTTAAAATTATAACATTTACTTCGCCTGACGCAAGGCGGGCGAAGTATTGAATTCACCAACAAAAATTTTTCCGATTCTTCGACTTTGGGAATTTTTTGGTGGAAATCTATT